>JANHFX010010398.1:0-46265 GCA_027560015.1 Chloroceryle amazona | reverse complement strand
TTTAAAATATATATTTTAAACATTTTACAGGGAAAATGGATAGAAAAGTGGGAAGAAAAAAAAAACAAACGAAACAAAACATGAAACCCACCAAACACCAACCAACCCCAAAACACTGCTAGCTGTTCTTTTCAGTGACAGAGGTAGCAGAGGAAAGAATAAAAGCATATTTATTTAAGCTTAGCATATTAAAATGACACAGCTTAATAGAAAATAGATAATGAAAAAGATTTTGCCTTGTAGCAACACACTTCTCATTAAAATCATGCAAGAGTTCCCTCCTAAAAGTGCAAGGGGATCTTTGTATTCTCACAGCTCAACATCTAAGGGTTAGGAAAAATTATCTGAACAGTCTGGCCACTTCCTGCTGTTTCTTAACCTCTTATGAGTCATTAAAGTCTCCACCACATCATGATTTTGGTATCTCTTTTAGCCTTATGCAAATTAATAAACCTAAATACTTCTCATGTAATATTTCCAATAAAGCATTTTAATGTGATAGACTGCATAAATAATATTTTTAGTAAAGGTATACTTTAAAATACATTGCCTGTTCCAAATCTAGCTCCTTAAGCTCTCCCATTACTGACACCTAGAAACAGCTCTGGTCCTGCAAGGCTAATGATCGCAAGCCCATTATAAATGGCCAATGTCTCTGCACTCCCCTCCACTCCAACCCACCGTGATATCGGGATTTTCCAGCTGCGAGCACCTGTTGCCCTGGGCCCCAGGTGGGTTGGCATGCAGGTGTTTTGTCCTCTTTTCCAGCCCTAACCAGACAAAAAAAGCTGGTCTTGCAACTACAGCATTTGCTGATTCATGTTACAGGCAGTTAATTGTATCCAAAACGGGATTATTAAATGTACAACAAAAAATACCAAAGGATATACCCATAGACAGCTTAGCAAGGCATATCTAAAACAGACTCAACTCATGGGTGGCATCAGGAGCAAATCCAACCAAACACGCACGAAGCAGCACAAAGAAAGAAAAGACTCTTAACTGGTTTGCTGTAGCTTATAGATGGCACAATGTCACCAACAGCACAGCGAGGTAAATGACCACCCCCAATCCTCCCCACCAGTAGGCAGATAAAGCAACGACTACCACCCTTTCACCGTGGTCCCTGTGTTACAGCAGGACTCCCTGACCACCACCTACTCATCTCTACCAGCAGACTGTCATCCCAGCCTCCCACACACCAAAAGGTCTGAACATTGCTGAAACCCCATTAAGGTTTTGCATGGCAGAACAGAGCAGATCAGCCTTGCTGAAGATAGCCCTGGACCTTTCGAACCACCTAATGGCTCCGAGTGACTATGATATGTCTCAGGGCAGTCTGTAATACTTCATTAAGGTTCGAAAATTACTGACAGTAGCTATAGGAACGGGAAACCCCAAACTTTAAAATCAACAGCAAAGCTGTCAGCTAGAGAAAAATTCACTGATTTAAAAAGCACAGTAAGGCCCCAGGGAATTCTAGAAATTAAAAATAGCCAGAAACAAGCAAGGTGTGCACCAGTTTGCTGTGCTCCCATTAGGCCACCAACCCTGCCAAAATACCATTTCTCCCGATGTGAATCGCTCCTTCCACCTCCTAACTTTGCAGGGTGTCAGACCGACATGAGGCAGCTGAGCAAATCACTGCACCTTCTTGTAATCAAATGTCTTCTTTCAGCCTCTGCAGTTGTTTGTATCAAATATGACATTTGTCTTGCTGAAGGTCTGCTTAACATACCCACAACACAAACACGACATTCCCTGACATCCCTCCCCCAGAATTGCCCTGAATCATCCACATGTCTGGTGAGAATAATGAAGCACTTTAGACTTTGAAAGGAAGCAGAAAAAAGGAGCCAGAATTTGGGTCTGTGGAAGAAAAGAATCAGGATCTGCCACATGGAGGAAGGGTAACTATAGGGAAAAAGTAGATGTCAGAGATAAGAGTAAACAGCGCCTTCAGTTAAGGTGCAAAGTGTAACACACGGGACCACACTGTACCCCACTGTGCAGCGTTTCCAAGTGCACTAACTGCCATTGCAGCACAAGCAGCTTTTTGACAACTGTAGGTACAATGTCTGTTTGGGATATGATAATCTTCAGCTAACTGCCTGGAGCCTTGTTTTTCATAAGCTCACCTGGGAGCAGCATTCTGCACTCACTGCCTGGGTACTAAAGCAGGCACATCCCAAATTATCATAGCTAGAAAATTCTGCAAGCATCAGAGCTGCTCCCAGCCACCTGGTTTTCCTCAGAGAGATGTCCAGATGTAATTTTCAAGCATTTTTTTTTAATGCTTAAGCTGAAGAACCATGCTGGTCACCTAAGTGGTAGAGCAGATTCAGGCTACCCTGTGTTTTAACTGCAACCTTTAACATCACAGTGAGTAAAGTGTCTAATGCACTGTCTAATCTTCACTCAGTTGTAGTTACCTCAGCAAAATATAATGGTGTCACAAAAGCAAGCATCATCAACACGAAAGCATCAAAAGTGTTCACATGGCATTCTCTCACCACACATCATCAGGAGTACTGAGTTCACTTAATTTCCTTGTGTAACTTCCAACTGTTTTGTAAGTACCCAAATTTACAAATCTTAGCAACTCTTCAGATAAAATACCGTTGTTTGGTGTTAGCACATTTGATCTCACATTGCCTACAGAAGCTTCTCTCCTTATTCTCTCACCTGAGGCTTGTCTGCAATGGGCTAAGTGAGATGCCACTTGTGGGTGGCATACCCCTGTTTTGCAGTAGCAAGGTTGGCGGTGATGCTAATTGTGCAAGATTTTCTTCAACGACTTGCTTTCTTTAACTCTTCTCTTAATTGAGAATTCAGTAAGATGTAAAATAATGAGCTCTCAGTCACACCTTTCCTCTGCCCATGCAGCTCCCTCCTCCAGAGCAGAATAGGAGGCATAAAAGTACAACAAAGACCTTTTTTGAGCTTTCAAAGCACTTCCAGCAGTAGCTCTCTCGAGAATTATAAAAACCATTAGCAGAAAAATTCCTGTTATGATCCCTGCTTCTCAGGTCTCTTGGGGATGGTGGCACACATGATGTATACCCAAGTTTTCCAAGTGACAGTCAGCCTTGGGCCAGAAGACTGGCGACCTCATTCATGGGACTATGGATGGTCCTTCTGGTAAGTGTCACCACCAGTTACTATCTTTTCTTTTGCGAGTTGTTCCATCAGTCTGTTGGGAGATTGCACAAACCATCTCAAATTTCCAGGAACATGCACATGAGTTTCCAGCAGCCCAAATGCTAGAAAGAGAAAACCACCATGGCTGGTGGTGAGGCAGAGAGGACAGTTATCAGTGACTGTGCAGCAGCAGCAGATGTACGTATCAGCAGGTACAGAGCATTTGTAAATAAACAGCAGCCACAATTACCAACACAGATCGAGCACTCTCATTAAAGTTCAATTTAGGTACATAATTACCATGGCATTTCAGAGACTTTTAGCTTTTTTTTGTTTTAATTAATGTCTCAGTTGAACCTTATAGTGCAACTTTATAACAACTGCAGAGGAAGACCGTGCTCCTGGCACCCTGCTACTCCCTGCAGGTCACAGGAAGAAGGCTCAGGGAAATGGACAAGATGTTTTGGAGAATGATTTTAAATGTTTTTCATTTATCTTCTAAAAATCACATAAAAATAATTTGTCCAAGATACATCAACTGTGTTCTATGGCTTGCAAGTTTATAAGAAGCTTAACAAGAATAGGAAGGAGACTGTGGAGAATATAAATACCTGCAAACAACATTCACATTCCTCTAGAGGCACCAGCCTCTTTGAATGGCTAGGGAAAATACTTTCTTTTTTTTTCAATTTCTAAATATAGTGCATTATTTTCATTCCATCTCAAAGCAGAGACAACCTTTACTAGCACCAGTAAATACAAATATTTCTTATGCACAGCACTGCAGGGCATTGCTATTCTTTCCTTCTCCCCTCACTATACTGTGGTTCATGGGAGGACTAACATTTTAGTAGCATTTTACAAAATATACATCACATTATATTTAAAATGCAGCTCATTTTGCCCATCAGTAATGATTATTTATTGCCTGTGATGATGAACTTATAAATACACCGCATTCATATATTTATAATATTTATAGAATTATTACAATTCTGTCAATAACTATGTAGTTATTAATATATTTACACAATAAGTCATATTCTCCATTAATTTGTCTTCAGTAATTTGCTGCAGTACTCCTAGTTCAGAATGTTGTTAAACATCTAGCATGTTAAAGTGCTCATTCACTCATTCTCCTCCATCTTGTGCAAGACAAGAAACCCCATGTCTCAGAATGGGCACCAGAGACTGGTGGATCCCATAGGGCAGCACAAGCCCTCCCTGGGCCCCCTTGTCCTACTCCTGCTTGGAGCAAGCTGTGGGGAGCCCAGCACTCCCCTGTGATGGCAGCTCACCATGCTGCCTGCTGTCCTAACCAATGCCCTGGCCCAGCCCAGGCACTGCAGCCCCCGCCTGCATCTCTCCCCGGGCAGCCAGAGCCAGGGCACACGAGGCTTTGGTTTAAAGACTCAGACTGAAGGCCATGGAGTTTCTCATGCCATGCCAGTGACTGGTAACAGGCCTGGCAGAGGAAGGTCTGAAAGTCAAATCATAGAATCATTAAGGTTGGAAAAGGCCTCTAAGATCATCAAGTCTAACGGTCAACCCAACATTATCATGACCACTAAACCATGTCCCAAAGTGCCAGCAGCAAAATTAAGGCTTATTCCTTCCAGCTATCACTGAGCCACCACTGCTGGGCAGACTAGAGGACTACAAGCTCCCCTGCCATCGCCCAGACTCAAACACCTTCTTTACGAAGGGTTAAAACAAATGCCCACCTAGCCTGGTAGAGTCAGGAAACTCTGCTCACGTAGGAATTTCTTTCTCCTCCTTCTGGGATCAGGTGATGGCCTGAAGCATGACCTTACCCCCAAACCAGTACTGCAGTTATTTACAGCACTATTTGCAGCCTTCTGTGACAAGTGCCACTGCAGCATCCTACTGGACAACCTGCCGGAGCACAGAGATTGTAACACCACTGAGAACTGGGGCCAGGGAACAGCCTCCACGTGGCCAAGAGCCAAAGGGCACAAGTGGAGGTCTAGACTGCCATTTGTTTCCCAAGTGCCAACGGGAAAACTACTTTCTTTCTATTTTCTCTCTATCAAAAGGGAATAATAAAAATCCCTCTCTTCAGAATTAGGAAGGGCTGCCCGTGGTCTGCTCAGGTATCTCAGGGTTGTAAAGGCACTGCTTGGTTCCTGTTGTCTTACCCCAATCCCAAGCCATTGGCCAAGCCTGGATCTTAGCCTGTGCTCCAGCCCAAACCAGGAACAGGACAACGGATTCTCCAGGCAGGGGGTTTCAGTGACTGTGAGGATCAGTGGATGTTCAAGCTTGGCCTCTCTGGATGGTAAACAAATTCAAAAAACCTGATCCATTCGAGCCACAGAGGAACTTTAGCACAGCCCTGAGCTCAGCTACCAGAGGCACTATAGGTACAGCCCCTCCACATCCAGGGCACAGCTGGCATGGAAGGGCACGGTTGTTAGAGAAGTCTTCACCTAAGGTAGGAGGTAACTCTTACAGGTAGGAGAGATCCACTCTTTACAGTTTAAATAACACTTAACCAAGTTCCATAAAAAGTAAAAATATCTCAATCATAATTGTCTCATTATTATAATTCACCAAATGCCAGACCAGAGGTCACGCTGAGTCTTCATTCTGTATTTCCTTCTCTGAACCTTTCAGCATTTCTGAGTTAATGACTAGAAATGAGCAGAAACTTTTGCAAGAAATGTTTCTCCGTCTGTCATTCCCCAGCACCAGCCAGGCACAATGAAGCATGCGGGTTCAGCTGGCTTCTTCCTTGATACTGTTTAGGAGCCCAGCTGGAAGTGTTTGGAGCTGTTGGAGCTTTTCCACACACACTGCATAGGAGGAAGACACTTGCCAGGCTTCCCTGTGCCTGGACATTCACACATGGCATGAGTTTCCTTTCCACTGCTCCACCCAACTGTAGGAAACCTGAGGGAATTTCACCCCAGGGTTCACTACACTTCTCATTTTACTGCATCTGGCAAATGGGTTCAAAACTTACGAGGAAAGGGGGCTGCCTCCACAAACTGCATTAACATGGGAGTCCCAAACAGACTTGCTATGCACAGAATTTTAGAATAATTGAAATGAGCCATTTCTGTTTACATGAACCGTTTTTTCCCCAGAATTTTCAGTTCATGAATATGTGTTCTTTTTCAAGTTTTGCCTAATTTGAAATGAGAAACTGTTTCTGTGTCTGCAGATCCTTTGCAGAATGGGAAAATAGCTCATGCTGAGGGCTCTGATGATAATGTGCATTTCCAAGATAAACTACTGTGGCTGCATTCTTCTGTTCTGCATAATTTATATCAGTGCTCAACTTGGTTATAGAGAAGGGGAAAGAAAGGAGGAGGTAAAGTGTGTAGCTGACACAGATGATTAAGTTAATCCAAGTTAGTTAGGAAGCCACTGTGAACTACATGAAGCTGAAGGTCTGAATGTGAAGACAAGGGGAGCCTGAACACAGATAAACTGCAGACAAAAGTAGGAATTCAGTGCCTCGTTTGTAGCCCCATTTCATGCTCAAAAAGCATCTAAACATCTTGGGGCCACGAATTCTCCCCAGTCACATCTGAAATTGAGATCAGTGAAGTAAAGGCTAAAGAAGAGATATGCAGGGAGGACAAAAGGCACCCGGGGGAACCCCAGTCCATGAACAGGGAGCAGAGCAGCTCCTGGCTGAACTCTCCTTGCCAGGAGATCCAGGACAACACTTGGTGCTACTCCAGCCTGGCACTAGGGCGGTCACTTTTTTACTTCAACTTTCCTTCTCCCTCTGTCTCCCCACACTCCTGGATGGTACTTGCATGTGTCCTGCCAGTGTCTGACCAGGACTGCCCACAGCCTTGAGGCACTGCCCTCAGATTGGATCTCTCCACAAAAGGGAACTGCTGCCTCCTACTCTGGTCAGGCTTTCAGAAACCAGATATATGCCAGGAATATGAGAAACGTCCATGAACCAGGGAAAAAGGAAACACAGTAATTTGTTGAAGACATAAAAAAATGGAATAGAAACCATACCTGTAGTAGCATTCTGCAGAGTCAGTCTCCCATGGATGCTGGAGAGCTTCTACCAGTCCGAAAGACGGGCTCTCTGGAGCATTACTCCCTCCAGGGGTTCACTAAGGCTTCGTAGATTTTAGCACTTGTCTGCAAGCCTATGAAACATTTCAAAGGGAAACCAAGAGGTGTTTGACTCCTTTGTCAGAGTGCACCCAGTGTTCACGACAGCCCTCTGCCACATGGTCCTCGATGGGTTGAAAGTTGTTCCCAGCCCCTGGCCCAGCATCCTTCCTGCATGCCTGGGCATGTGCCACAGGCCATTTGAGGTAAGATGAGGAGAACGGGTTTGTCATCACTGACTTACCTGCCTAGTACCATCCTGTGTACGCGTGTCTCTTGGCGTCAGAAATATAACATGAGCTGCTGTCTTAACCCAGCTCTGTCTGCTGGTTTCTCTCTCCACAGTCTGGCATGGGGCTCTTTCACCTGCTGCATGGCGGCCTCCGTTACTACCTTGAACTCTTACACTAAGACTGTCATTGAGTTCAGACACAAGCGCAAAATCTTTGAGCAGGGCTTTCGAGAAGAGCAGAACTTCCTAGACCAGGAAGCCATCAAGTACTTCAGAGAAAGGTCAGTGCAGTCAGTCACTCCTTCAGTGGAAGTTTTCATGGACTCTGCTAGTCTCAGAAAATCTGAGCTCTCACCCATTTCTGCACATGTGGGTGAAGTCTCTGAGGTATTTGGAGAAGATGCATGTTAAAGACAAACACAAAAAAACCCCTCCTTGATTTATTTAAAAGTTTTGTTGTGACCCTGTGACTGCTTTTTCTTATATACTCACTAAAATACAAGACTGAGAAGTCCTTACAGTACACATCCGATCAGAGCGATTCGTAAGAAGCTACGGGCCAATGCAAGACAATTTTCCCCTCTCTGGACAGGTAAAAATTGTAGGGCTATAACAAATGTGCTGATAAAGGGTGGCTGTAACATGCCACAGGCACCTTCCAGCAATCCTAACAGCTGCTCAGACATTTTCCAGCCACCACTAGGCCACTCTGGAGTTGCCATCTTCCACAAACACACACCTACAGCCCATCCTAGGTTCCTCCACACAATCTAGCCTCCTGAGCTCCTCCACACACAACACAGACCATACATCATATTGCTCTCCAGAAACATCTACACTGAGCCATCCACACTGCTACCAGGCTCTTAGATAGACTCTATGTCCTGCCTGAGCCCTGAAGGTCCAGAAATGCTCCTTCACTCTGCCCACCAGCCTCAGTGCTGACCCCATGTACTCTTAGTTGGCCCATGTGGCTGCACTGGGATACCTGCTTCCCTCATTCATGAGAATTTGAAAGGCTTTGCTTAAAGTTGCAGAATGTGAGGAGAACACAGATATTGACCTCACACAGCACAGGAGGCGTGGTGGACTCTGTAGGGGTACATTCATGAAATGAGGAGCTGATAAGTAGAGAGAATCCTCACCAAAAACCTATTATTGGAAGATATTTGAGGGATGGAAAACTATAAGGAAAATTCCTTCTTATTCTTCTGACCAATGTGGTGGTTTCTCAGTGGTGGAAGAGAGCAGCTGGGAAGCTCTGAGGAGACAGAAGGTTTAAAATCATCAGCCATTTCAGTAGCAAAGTGAGGAGCTCTCCTGAGCAGGAAGAATGAGAGAACTTCCACGCTTATTACTTTGCTTTGGTTACCCAACCTTAACTAATAGCCTCTGTTGTTACAGTTATTTCTCTGCCAACTTCCAAGCATTCACTCTACCTTTCAGACAGTCCGGAAGGATAGGAGAAATGATTCAACCAACCATGATTTTCCTAATTTTGTATGTAGAGATGACAGTGAATTTTAAAAAAACTCTGTGCGTGAGTAAAAAAACCTAAACACAGTGAAGAGGAAGTGGTCAGTACGAGCCTCAGGAGAAATCAACATTCAGTGAGGGAAAAGAGTCAGCCAAGGGAAAACAGCCAAGTTATTGAAGTGAGAATTGCAGATGAGAGACTGGCAGAATTGTAAGCAGCAGAATATGTTGAGCTACCCTGGGAATTGCTAAGGAAATTTGATAAAAGTAGCACTACTGCCCTTTCTGGAACAGTAACTGGCAGAAACCATTAATGGCACAGAGGACAGTGACCCTCCATCACACATAGGTACTGCAGGGTTTGATTTTGAGTCCTCTTGCACACACCCTATGACACAGCCCCTCCTTTTTTATATACATGTAAACTGATACCAAACAGCACTTCACAATCAAATCCATGTTGGACTAGTTCAGTCTGAGAGACCTTCACCACAGCGTGCTACAGAAACAGGTGAAGGGCCCCAGGCAGTGACAAACAGCTGCATACAGCATCAAGGCTTTTTCAGGTGTCACGGAAGGAAGGTTTGAATTTACCCACCCAACTAGCAGGGTGTTTAAGACACATATGCCCAAGGCAAGGGACAAGTCCCACCTTGGCCAGTACAAACCAATGTGGTTTTAACTCTTAGCATACATCTCGTTCAGAAGCAGCTCCGTTCTAGGCAAAATGTCTATGGAACAGCCTATTCCCTGTGACTGCTCTGTACGCTGGTCAGAGCCACCCTGACCAGTATACAGGGACAGTGCTTTCTCTCCACCACTTGCTTTATGACTGGTCTGTATATTTTGTTCTGTCCTTGGAGCTTCCTTGCTCATTTTGAATTTGTGTGAATAATTCACTTATTGGTCGCATTGTCCAAGTCCTTCCACACACACTTGGCAAATGCAACTCAAGCATGTAGTGTTCATGATTATGACTTTTTTTTTATATCACAGCATTTTAATTGTTGTATCTGAATACATAATAAGCCCAGAGAGAGTGTTACCATGGGATCATTCCAGAGATTTAAAGCTGTGCAGCATTACATCCCTCTGGTTTTTAAGTTGGCCTATTTGTGATCAGCTTCACTACTGCGACCTGGGAATACTCTGAAACTGCAAGAGGCCCAGGGATCATCAGTTAGCAACACAGTGCTGCTGCCTACTGTGGGTGCCAGCAGTCCCAGCAAGCACACAGCTTCCCCCAGCTCTCATCTTCCTTTGCACAAATAGAAAATAAGTTCTCTTTCCTTCCTGTGCACATACCCAGGGATGCTTCACATTCCCTCCTACTCCTACACCTCCATGTTCCTTTTCATATCTCATAAATAAAACCCTCCAGTCTTTCTTCCTTCCAGTTACTTTGTACATATCACTACCCTCTTTGCGTGCTCCTTTGCCTCAGTACACATCCAGCACTCGCTGCACACATGCATTTAGCTTTTGTGTTGAATAGACTTTGTGCAATAGGCAGTTTTCTAAGAGCAGTATATTTCTAGTGAAAGTTAAAGCTTTATTGTTATTCCCAGCACCCACAGTTTATCTTCAGGGAGACAGGGAAGAAAAGCCTCAGCCCCATTTTATCTGATAAAAGTGGTTTTTTGTTGGAGCATTCTTCTACAGGCCTCTGCTCCCAGAGAATAAATTTGTCTTATAAAAAATACTGGTGGTAAGATATTGCTAATCTTGCAAGTACTTTGTCAAACATAACATCATTGTATTTCACTTAATTTTAATTGCATGTAACTGCATATAACAAAAGATTTTCTAGTAACATATTGGATGAAAGAGCTGAAATGCTCCCTTAAGAGGTCCCGGTTCAACAAGTGTTGGCCACCCAGTGCAGGAGAAGCAGGGGATGAGCCAGATCAATGCATAGCTTGCTGTCCTGACCCCCTCCTCCTTTTCAGCTCACTCCATCCCCTCTCCTACTAGTATCAGCCTTGCCTAGTCTGCATTGCTGCTGCTTCTTAACTTCAGTCTCCACATCCTCAGAACTGCCTCTGCTGTGAAGAAAGACCTTTAAAAATCACGTGAACATGTGTGTACACCTCGAATGCTGCTCTGCAGTCCAGTTTGACTCCACCTTAAACAGCACGTAGAGTTATCCAGCCCTACATCCACACACAAAATCACAGAATGCTCTGGGTTCGAAAGGACCATAAATAGCATCTAGATCCAACCCCCCTGCCATGGGCAGGGAACATCTACCACTAGACCAGGTTGCTCAAAGCCCTGTCCAACCTGGCATTGAACACTTCCAGGGATGGAGCATCCACAACTTCTCTGGGCAACCTGTTCCAGTGCCTCACCACCCTCAGAGTAAAGAATTTCTTCCTTATGACTTATCTAAGCCTAGCTTCCTTCACACAAGCACAACCAAGTTGCAGAGACAGCTTGCACAGAGGCAGACAAATTCTCTACCTGCATCTGCAAAGACAGAGACTTTGTCTCTCAACAGCTAAGCATCTAACTGTTTCTATCACTGAGAAAACATTTAAACAGCTGCTGAAAAATCAGGATTCATGGTGTTATACTCAACAATCATTTACTTCCCAGGACTGGGATATTTTGAAAAGTCCAGACAAAACAGATTCTATAGTTCACACCATGAAATCAAGAGATATTACAGCTCTTCAGATACAAGGGTTACGGTAGCCCTCAGAGTACCTCTAAGCAGAGCAGGTAAATGATGTAGGCTTGGAAATATTAGTCACATATTAAGTGTTCTATAAAATTATCAGCAATATTATCTGCAACATGTCAGCTTTCAGTCTTTGTCCTATTATTGGTTGTCCTCCCTTTTTCACAGGTTTTCCTTTTAAACTGAACAACTTTTGATCGTATTTTTCAATATTTTAGTTTATTGGGTGTCAGTTCATAACAGGTATCTCTCTTCCCTCCCCCTCAATTTCTCTTTCTGCTGTTTCATATCAATACTTCTGCCCCCTATTATCTTGAGCATAGTCCACTGTCCACAGTTCACCCCAGCCAGCAAAGGAGGAACCCCCACAGACCTTTCTGCTTCCTTTGCTCTGAGTATTCTTCCAGACAAGTCAAAGAGACAGGGATATTCTGTTCTCTCCTATATAGTCTAATAAGCTATATAGGACAGTCAGTTGAAGGAATGTCAGTGTGACAGGACCTTCTCCTCTTCCACTGCCAGTTACTTGGTTTCTGGAATGCCCTGCAGCACACAGGCAGTGGCTCCAGGGCTGCTGTCTCTGCCACTGCCTGAGAGATGTAGCTGCTCCGCAAGGGGGTTATGCTATGACACCCCTCAATTTCCTCCCTACCTTGCACGGGTGCATCTGTGAAGCCAGGAGAAAATAGACCCCACAAGCAGGGGACTGGATAACCCTCGCAGCACAGCACTAACTTCAGTGCACCCTGACTATCAAATCTTCAGCTTTAGTGTTACAGCTAATAAGCGTACAACCACCTAGTCTGGGGTTCTAAAAAGGCCGTGAGAAGTCATAAAGCTAGGAATCAGAAGTAGATGTAGCAGTTTCAGCAGCTTTGCCTATACGGCTGTGTAATAATTAAGACACAATCACAAGAATTGTGCTCATTTAGGGCAACTGGCTACACCAACCCTATCCTCACATCCACTCGGGTGAGGGACAGTGCAGTTGGGTTACTCACATTCAATGTCTTTCCTAACTTTGTTCCCACCTTCTTGCCTTCCTCTTTTATATATCACGAAATCCCCTTTCTGCCACTCCCTCCCACCTTTCCCTGATCCCAGACCTCTGGTGGACTTTGCTTTCAAGTAAAGAATGAAAATTTCCCTCTCTGATTCTTTGGTGTGCTGGGAGAAAGGCAGAAAGTGTTAGTGGGATAAATAGAGACCCTGAGGCAATAGTCACAGCTGCTGGAACAAGGATGGTTGTAGCTACAGGGAGGAAGATCTGAGGCAAGGGGATGCAGAGGCTTGGGGTGAGAGCACACGAGGATTGAAGCCTCACGTACATGAGGATTGAAGGGGTCAGGAATAGGCAGCCTGAAAGGGTGGAAATCCAATCCAGGTGAGCTCCTTGCGGAGAGATAGTCACTGCTTTGGGCAAGGAAAGAAAGTGAAGTGATACAAGAAAACTTGAATTACCCATTGCTCTCTTTTGCTGTTGACAAGAGGAGAAGAAATGGCAGCTTTTGGAAAAGCATTCATGCCCAGTCAGGCTGCATGAGGCCAAGGACATTGAGTCCCGTTGGAACTGAAGCCACTGCAGACAAGGGTAAGGAGGTTATCCCACCCTGGTACTGGTAGGAGGGGACCCTGGAGAGCAGCATAACCCTCTCTCCAGTCTGATAAGGAGCCTTTTGCTCCCCGTGAAACAAATCTCACTTACTAGGGCTGTTAATCCAACATATAAATTTAGCAAGTAATTCTGGAAGACTTCAGCCTTCCACAGCTCTCTCATCCACAGCACAGAATTTGCCAACTTGCAGCTGTCCATCAACACCCATTGTGGCATTGCAGCTGATTTCACATTTTTCTTGCTGACTGAGCCCTTGTTCTGATCTGCAAAACCAACCCAACATCAGGCAGATGCTACCGGTGAAATTCTAGAGTGAAGAGAGTTCAAACTGCCATTGATACCAGTGCAGACAAAATGACTCTGCAGGGATAGAAAATATAGCCTTGAAGTGCTAAGAGCAGTCAGAAACAGACAGCAGGACCAAAGCTATTTCAGAGAGAATAAATCAGGACTATTCCCAACACTATGAGAATAAGAACTTTTCAAGTCATCATTTGCATGTGCTATGCTTTCCTTTTTTTGTACATTTCTCTAATGCATCTTCCTCACAGCTTGCTTTCTCTAACTCCATTGTTCTCATGTAAGAAGTTGTGCAGATCATATCAATGCTTTTCAAAGACTTGCCGACCTTTTGCTCCAATTTCCTCCTTGGTCACTTAGACACCTGAAGAGGGATTAAGCTACCGACCTATGGTACTTCCCACTCAGAGTCAGTATCACACAGACATCAGTAAGAATTCCCAGTCTGACTATTTGCCTTTCATTAGCATACAGGGGTGAGTGTGATGTTCTGCCTTGGATTCATTCTGTGCTTTATTCTGCAACACAGGAAGGTTTATGTGCAGAGCTGTTCCTTCTGGGAGATAATATGGACTGGCACTTAACTAGCGTAGCACTAGCAACATACCCACTTCTAACACACATGTACTGGACAATGCTGTTAGTCCCCGATGCTTTGATTCATCCTGAAGCGTGAAAGAGTTGGAGAGACACAGCCCTGAGCCCCTCATTTCTATTCCCCATGGCCTCTTTACATGAGCTTTCCCCCGAGAGTGGCAAAGCTAATGGAACCAAGTCCTTCCTGAGACCATTACAATCTCCATAATGGGCCTGGCTGGCTATAGGTGGAGGAGCCCAGGTATGTTGTACTCTTACTGATTTTAACCCTTCCATTTCTGTACATTTGGGAGCAGCCTTTTTTTTCTGTTAAAGGTGCTACTTCTATATTCTCTTTTCCAGGACTGAGGAGGAGAGGGCTGAGGCTGGGGACCTGAGGTTACAGTGCCTCCATAGCTGCTCCCCAAATAGTAAGTGACCATGGCTCAAATATGTCTGATACACAATGGCTCGTACCATCTCCCTGCTGGCTCCCTGGGGTTAAGAATAATGTTTGGAGTAGGAATCTATGGAAATAGATGTTTGTAACATCCCCAGAGAGCATTGCCCAAACGATAATCAGCTAGCATACGAACGGTACAGAGTTCTCCAGGATTCAATTTAGTATGTGCACATAGCCTATAATTCTATGTTATCTCAGGAAGCTGTGACCTCACAGTAGTTTAAAAATATGCTCTAATTTACACCTGTATAACTTTCATTATCACTCTCTTTTTTCATCTATATTTATCACCAATTCATGATGATGCATGCTATTGAATATAAAAATGATTGAAAGCAGCTTTGGTAGACAATAATGTTAGTATAATTAATGCCATTTCTTGCACTTACTCAGAAAATTACTATGCTTTTATTCAGAGTTTGCAAAAATCCTTACTTTAAGCAATGGGAATCTGTAGCTCAACATACAGAGCATTATTGGAGCACGGCTCCTGCCCTGCTGTGAATACTGTATTTTTCCTTTACTCTCCAGGCAAGATGTGTGCAGTTTCATGCATCTATCCTTGCAAAGAAAGCAAGTGATTCTTCATTCAGCAGGAGGGAGACTTGGGAAAGTGTCTTGCTGACTCTGCACTATTAAAATTTGAAAAGCTCATAGCATTTCACTATGTGAGAAGCACATCTCAAACACAGTCACGGAAGCGTGATGCCCATAAGCCTAACAATTGAGGGCTCCATTTCCCCATCTGACCTGCTGGAACAGCTCTCCAGCAGACATGGTAGTGCTAGCCCTGCTCTCCAGCCTGGGTTGTCATCAGCTCACTGGGTAATTCCTGATCTGGGAAAGTGTCATGTCAGTTATGGACCTTTCCATAGGCAGATCCACATCCTTCATTTTCACAGGCCTGAAAATATTGATTATACGAAATTGATCTGGGTCCTATTTCCCAAGGAAATTCCCTACCTGCCAAACTACTGGCTAACACTCAAGCATGCTACGAAGACTGTCCAAAGGTCTTTGTTTCAAAGAACAAATAACAATTCTCAACGTGAGGCGTTCCAAGGAATAGAAACAAGGCTCTATCGGTCCAATGCTCAGCCCTGCCCCAGTACTTCAATGTAGAGGACACACAGCTCACCTCCCCACGTGTGCTGACAGCGCTGTAAAGCAAACTGCAAGCAAGAAATGCAGTATCAGGATAAAGAACAGTGCCCGTTCTCCAATATTACATCAGTTCCAGCTTCACATCAGTTACCTTCTGTAATGAAATCAGATCAATATTAATAAAGTGACATGAGTGAAGTCCTGATCTCAGTTCACAGTTTATTTATGAATCCAGCTTAAGCTTCAGAATCTTCATTATTCATGCTTATTAGGGAGGAAGAAACATTAGTTACTGCTGCTCAGGATGGCACAAAGCCTCACAACCTTCAGATGAAAAGCTGCTTCCTGGAACAAGCCCAGTCAAGCCATAACTGGGTTGTACCTAATAAGAGGATTCTCCTTAATGTTGTTTTTTATCTTCATACATTCCCACGCTTCCGTAACATTCCCCACACAATGGGTTCATGGCTAGCAGAGAACTGTTAAAGGCAAGAGAATAACATGATAAGTGCTTTGCTAAAGTCAGAGCAGCCACAAAGTTTATGCTGGCCCTTTGGTTATCCAGGGACCTGCTTGTATGAAAGGAGAGGGCACCACCTAAAACAGACCAAGTCCTCACCATTGCTTGGTCAGCTCACCACCTCCATTCCACCTGCAGAATAAATGCCGGCAGACCGTGCTGAGCTCTTTTTGAGCTCTTCACACAGAGGTGGTCCTGTACCAGTAGGACACAAGGGTGTATCACCAGAAGTTATTCCTGCTGCTCAATTCAATCAGCCTTTCACTTCCTGGAGGACTTGTCAGCTGCCCTCATTTAGAAGTTCTCTGAGGCTGTTCTAATTTGAACTAAACACCATATAAGGAATATTCACTCATCCTCAGACATCTGCTTTTTTAATGTTCTTCCACAGAGACAAAAAAAGGGCATCTGGTCCTTGCCTTGAAAGGCAAGGATTTTGGGGGAGTGCTGTTGCAGAATGAAAGAGTAAAAAATTTTAAAGAAAGAACAAAACTGAACAAAGACAACAGGTTTTGTAGAAGACAAACGCCGACAGAAGATTTTAGAAGGGAAAATACTACGGGTTTGTGAGCAGCCCAGGAGCCCTGTAAGAGCACAGGTAGCATGAAGGGCTTTATGACAGGCCAGAAGCAGGGCAGGATCTCAGGTTCCTTTGTTGGTAAGGCTATCCATTTTGGCAAGTGGCCTTAAATTATAAATTTCATCAGAAGCTTGATTCTGGGGGAGTTTTGATCAGGGAAATGCAATATTACATCTTGATAATTCTTTATTAAACTATTTAATGTCCATCACTGAACTGTAATTTTCCTTTAATGGGGTTTAGACTTGCCTGAGCTGGGCTAACAACAGCATCGTGGAGCCATAGCTATGAATTGGCATCCTCTGCTCCCACCAAGCTGCCTTGCTGTGTGAACACATGGCACTGGCCTCTATATGTGCAGTATCCTCAGTCTTGATCTGCTCACATCAAATTTTGCATTTCCATCACAAAGCTCCAGAGACCCTTTCTAGTCTATTTGCTATTTTTTTTGACCTTGGAGGCCAGAACTTTTTCTTTCAGATGTACAGGGCTGGGAGATGTTGTGCACAGTTGCTACACAAGAATGCTATAAGGAGAAGTTTCACGTTAGGATTTTTTGTTGTTGCTGCTGCGCAGTTATTGCCAAAAAAAGTTCACTGTTATTAGGCTCCAGGTAACAACCATACTTTATCTCTGACATCTTTATGTCCATGCCACTTCCTCCTCTAAGCATTAATATGATGAGCCTGCTGCTTAGATCAATGTGCCTGGGACCCACAGGGCAGGTGGAGAGATATGGATGATAAGGGGTAAGAGAGAGGTGGGAGAAACATAACAAAAGACAAAGAAGGAAAGGTATAGTGACAGAGCCAAATAGAGATGGTTAGCTCAGAAGAGCCAAGAGCTGAGCGGGAAACAGCATACTCTTACTGTCTGTGGCTAAAAGCCTTGGTGAGTACTTGAGTCAGATAAAACCAGGGGCCAAGATACCAGCTTTTCTCATAGAAAACTGAAAGATTATTCAAAATTAATTCAGCATTACAAAAATAATATAGTCACTGTTTTGGTAGTGTGGGCATTTTAGGAGGGTCACCTGACAAAGAAGAGGCCTTGAATAAAACTTTATTCCCATATCACCACCCAGCAGGCATTTCCCCTGCGTCCATCCTACAGCTCTTCTACCATCCTCCCACCCATGGCTGTCTGCAGCAAGATTTATGCAACCAACCCCTCAGTGCTTCACTTCAAAGCATACTGTAGTTTCCCCCCCCTCATTCAAACAAGATTATCGGAAGAACTGTAGATTTAAAGCATGATGAAAATGATTCATAAAAAAAAAATCAACTGCTTTTTCTTGGTCACAAATGCTACAGAAGGAAAGTGGTGCTGGATTTGCAGGCAACTTCCAAACGTCTCCAAATTCAGTGCTACAAAAAAGTCTATTGCACAAACTCAGCTGGAGAGGGCAAGGCATAGACAGCAGACAAGGTCACTCTGACAACAGGGAACATGCTTTACATGCTGAGCAGCACAGAGCTGGAAGAAGGCAGACAACAAGGGCTCGATGCATTTGAAGTGTCGCTCAAAGTTGTGTCAAGGTTTCTCCTTGTGGAGGTACCTGACAGCTGCAATCACCTTCCTATTTCATGTCAGCATTGATTTCAACTCCAAGTCTTGAAATTCTTCCTGTAATTTATTCAGTTTGCAGTGATTCACAACATAAAAATGGGGAAAAAAAATCCCTCTGATAAAGCACCATGGTTACAGATCTAAAATCCAGCCTTGATAGATTGATAGCAATGGGAATTTCATCCCTGTCTTCAGGCAAACCCTTGTCCACTAGGAAACTCCAAAGTTAGAGGTCTCAGTTATGTCCTCATTTACCTCTGCTAAAATCCAACACTGACATTTTGCTTTAACAAGCTTCAGATTGCTTCTTAAACAACCCTCTCCTCTGTTTCTGAGATAAGCATGATGATAAAAGTAAATTCAGTCCCATGTTTAGCATTGCAGCCAATGAAAATTAATGGGTAGAAAAGGAAAGCAAATTGAAGTGATGGTTCATAATACCTTTTTGTTTCTTCTAGTGCACAGGTGGATTTGAAACATTTCTTATATAGATTTTAGTGATTAGTTTTTTAGAGATTAGGTATGAAGTGTGCTTTCTGTCACTCTTTCAAATTGCATCTTTCAATAAATGTTACATCTCCTACAGCTAATCCTGGATTTATTAAAAAAAGTAAAACCGCACACCACAAAAAAGCCAATCCTGTCCGACACCACTAAAGACGTAAAATGCAGTACTTCACATTGGATATGCATCCAAATAGCATTTCAGTCACCATGCATATTGCATTTTCCCTCATTGTAGTGAAGGTGAAGGAGTGCCTGAGATTTGGTTCCCATTTAAACAACCAGCAAATTTGTGTTCTTTGTGCCAGAAGATCCCCCTTTTCCAGTCCTCATCTTGGTCCCAGAGCAGCCCATGAGCCCACAGGCAGCTCTCTCTCCATCTGCCTGCACTCCCTCAGCCAGCAGCTCTGGCTCTAGATCCTCACAAGTTTATCAGGTTTCAGAGTCTCTCTGGCAAGAAACCACCAGCCTCACCTGTGCCAAATCCCAACTTTCCAAACACCTCCACAGCACATCCAAACACATTGCAAGCCGTCACTCTTGCTTTAAGGAGACTCTGAGAAGCAGCAACTCAATTTACGACAGCAACACAACAACAATGCCCAGCTTGAGGCTACCCCTGCCCCCACAGCCCAGTCTTCCAAAGGCCTGAGCTACTGACTCTGACTTATGCAAAGAAGGTGCAGCAATCCATCTGAGCCAGAGGGATGCAAGGAACATTGGTTTTCCTTTAAAAACCTTTCTATTTATGAGACACATTCCTGCAACAAGCACTATATGAAGTTAGTATGGATGGGGATAGCCCAGAGGCTCCAATGGAAGAGAAAGTTGGTGCGATGGGACTCAGAGGGGGGAAAAAAGAAAGGTGAAGAGGAAACTGTGTCATTGTCATAGTTAGGCAGAATCACTGAATCACAGAACACCACAGGGTGGACAGAGCCTCTGGAGGTCCCTAGTTCAGTCCTTTTACTCACAGTATTTCCATCAGACCAGGCAGGATCAGGCTGCTTGGTTCCTTGCCCAGCTGAGTTCGGAATACCTCCAGGGATGGATATCCCAATACCTCTCTTGGCCTCTGCCCCAGTGTGTTTGAACACTCTCAGGGTGAAAAAAACCTTTTCCTTGTATCTAGTTTGCAGTTCTTGTCCTCCACTCTGGCTGAGCCAGTTTATGAAAGCAAGGCACTTCTGGGGAAGGCTGTTTCCTCTGACCTGTGTATTCTTGTTTTCTTTCCTGCCTTTTTATACAACTCATTTTATGCTGCTTTTTTTTCTTGGCTCTGTTGTTATGCAGTAGCTCTGCTGTCTGCTTTTCCAATTATAAAAGCTTTGGATTTGATTTAAACTTGATAATTATGCTGCAATCTATCAGAGGTCTTAATTAACCCTACTGAAGCCCATAGGTGTGAGGCATGCTCTTTAGGACCTTAGAAACATGCTGTTTAATTACATCTAACACTGAGAAAGGTAGAGAAGTGAATATGTAGCTAATTCAAGCCACCACCACTAACAGGGCAGGACTTCATGCACTAGATCTCATATACCCATTCAGAACAGGATTTTCTACTGTCTTCCACCACAAGAGGAATATGAATATATCAGATGCACAAGAAGACTGTCACTGGTCACTGATATTCCTACAAAAGTTTGTCATGTCCTTTGGCTGTTAGAAAACCTGAATCATTATCTGCGCAGTGGGTTTGTTTGTGTTCCCCTTCAAGTTCTCAAGGTATTTCTATCTGTGTTCTCTACCCATCAGGACAATCCCAGTCTACAGGGTTACATCTTCCTCCCTTGGCCATCAGTCTTAATAAACTGAATAAAATTTAACCATAGATAAAAAAGCATTGAGATCTCTCCTGCCAAGAGCAGCCAGGAGAAAAGTACAGGAATCGCTATTCAGGAGGGGTCTGGCATCCCGTGCCAGTAGCATTTCAGCCACCTAAAATAGCTGGTCAGCCAACTGTCCACAGCTTAGGGGGGTGAAGAAAAGACCTTAACACAACACGCTGTATAAAACAAATGTCCTATAATGTCACCACAGGAACAGTGATGTCATTCTGTGCTGCCCTTCTGGTTTTATCTTGCCTGTTTATTCATTCCCTAAGTCACCGGGCAACTGCACAGAGCTACCGGGAGACTAAAGCATATAGGTCTAAGGTAAAGGCAAGTCTTCAGACTTGGCAGGGAACATCAAGGGCAGGTGCTGTGGCAAACTGCAAGCCAGGTTTTATCCTTCTGCATTCTTACTGGAGTTTGTCACAGTCAATATGCCAGTAGCTTTCTTCCTTTCCCATCCTTCCCCAGCACCAAATCTTTGAATCTTGCAGAGCTATATGACTTTTGGGAAGGAGAACACTGATGTGCCAGTGATTATCACATTGATGATACCTGACAAATGATTAGTTGGCACCAAAGAGGAGCTGGTCTTGAATTTACGCGTCTTATTTGCAAACGTTTTGTTCTTGATCATGAGAAGCAGTGGGTTTTATGCTGACATGAGAAGCCAGTCAGCCTCTGGGGAAATGAAGCTATAGGAAACAGGCTTAAAATTATCCCAAAGTAGGCCTACAATTGTCTTACAAGACTTTAGCCCAGTCCAGAAGAAAAAGCATGTGTTTGTCTTTCTTTAGGGCTTCACAACACCCAGCTCTAAATGTCACTAGCACACAGAGGAACAGGAGTGACCATAATGCTCAGAAAAAAAACCCATTTGCTACGTCAAGCTCTTCCAGCGAACCATCAAACAGCTCTTCACTTTCATCAGAACCAACCAGCCAGATCTCCACAGTTCAGGATCAAACCCTGCTGGACATTGCCTCCATCACTAGATCGGCCCCAGGAGAATCACCAGACCCACAACCATTAGAGAGAAAAGAGAAAAATTTAGCAATATCACCTTCCAGCCCACTCAGAGCAAGGACTATTTCAGCATCTTGCCCAGCCAGCCCCAGGCTCAGTCTAACACCCAGCTCAGCCAAGCCACAGCAATACTCTGACTCCTCTCCAGTCAGTCCAGGGATCGCAACTTCCTTCTATAACTTCTGTCCTCACACAGCACAAAACGTACAAGCTTCAGCATCAGATCACACACTGACCCCAACCAGGAAAAGCACAAGGCCTCCAGCAACAATGACTCCTGAAGACAGTCCCCAGTCTCCTGGCTGTTCTAAAAGTGGATTAGAGAACACAGAAAAGGGTTTTGAATCAGATCTGGAAGATCCTGATCATGTAAGGTATGTATCCAGACCATGCACAAGTCCTCAAATGACTCAACATGGTATAGGGCCATTAAGAGTCCCTCATAAATAAATTTAAATATATTTTCTGATTTAGATGTTCTCAGTGTTTGTTTTCCAGTAAATGCACTGTGCTCCCACTACACCCTGTTATCCAAGAAGCAAAATAACCTGTTTTCATACATTCATTTAGCTGTCCAGAACTGACTGCAAACCATTCCCAGGCCAGATTGTCAACCTCAGATCCTCCAACAAGGTGCAGTTTTAAGGTGCTGCCTCATTTACTTCCCAATGAGAAAGCATCTCCCCCTATACTAGCAGGGGAAATTTCTGCTGTTACTACAAAGTCTGACAACTAAGAGCTGGGAATGGTGATATTCAGTGACATGGTTGGTACCTCTGTTCACAAACCTCAGGCTATGTGGTCTGACCAGAGGCAAGCTAGGTTGATTCCACTCCTCTGAGCCTCTGAACTCCACACTGTGTCTACCACTTCTTTCCTTGGCAGGAGATTTGTAACCACAAAGGAATTCCAAGCCATGGAGAAAGAGCTAGAGGATGTAAAAGGAGAACTGAAATACCTGAAGTGGAAAGTGAGACACATTGGTGAGACCGTGCAGCCCCTGGCCGAAGACAGCAAGCGTTACAATGGCTATACCCTGATGGAGCTCAAGGCAATGGTGCAGTGTGAAGATGACCCTTACAAGGCTGCACACAAGATCCTAACTGCTCTCTTCAGCGATGTCTACTTGCCACAGCACCCTGTTACTGAACAGGCCTGCAACTCCCAATCTCTGCCCAAGTCCAAAGTAGACCCAGAGCTGTACATGGTGTACTGTGACATTCTGAAAAGCATATTCCCTGGAATTAGCAGCCAGACCTTGAGGGAAGAGACACAACACATGCAGAAAAGCATCCAGAAATAAGTGCAGTAACACCAGAAACCACAGATGTTCTGTGTGGTGAGAAGTCTCCAATGATTTTAGAGGACTGAACTGTGGTAGGTACTGTTGGTTGAGTCTATCCCTTTTAGGTATGAATCATCTGTAAAGATCTTGGTGAGCTCTGAGCCCTTCATGCACTGGCCCAATGAGAAAGGGTGGGAAGGCATTCTGCATAATTCCCACATATTAGTAAAAAAAAAATTGCCCCCTTAGCGTCTCTTTCAATATATAGACATTTCCTTGTTTCCAGCAATGACAAATGCTGACAGAAGAATTCAGAGAAGGCACTGTATGTCCAAGCAAGGGCCTTCTCCTAGCCCAAAATAGACCAACCACCCAACCAGCATCTGGGTAGTTTCTATTTTATAGAGTATACCATTCATTAAATTACATTACTTGTTAGAAAACTGTGCCTGTTCTTTCTTTATCTAAAATATTATCTAAAATTTCTTTGCCTATCAAATCAATCATTACTTGAATACATATTGGAATGAGATGTGCAGCAAACCACCCTCCTCTGCCCATCTATGTCCTGGGTTACATCAGAAGAAAACCAGGGCACAAAGATCAGTAGCTGCTGTGCACCCAAGTAGGTCTCCATGCCAGGTAACCAGCATGCGCAATATTCCCTCAAATCACCAGCCCACCAGTGAAACAGGCAGCAATCTGTGACCTCCATCTCTCCCAACCTCTGATGACTGAGCTGACAGACCAGCTCACGTTAGCAACTGGACTTTGCCTTTCTGTGCCAGGGATGCTGAAAGGCTGGTCCCTTGCAAAGGCCCCACAAGTGACTGTTGCTATGGAGCCTGCCCCAAGGGAAGGAAACAGAGGAAAATGGCCCTGGAGCTCCTTCCTCCCTGTCTGAGACCCAGCAAGGTGCAGTGGGTGGACAGCAGTTCATCCATCAGGTCCTGCTCACAGGGCTGGCCAGGCAGCCCATTTTGTAAAGATCTGGTGAGAGTGGAAGAGCAGAAGGATGTCCTTGTGCCAGCTTGCTCAGTAACGATGGAAGATGCTGCTTCCCTGTCCTACTAGTTCACCCACCCCCTTTCAGAAAGTCACTGGCACTTCTTGGAAACCATTTCCCTGGTCTCAATGTGACAAATACATCAAAGAACAGAAAGTGTCTGTCTTGCACACTGCTCCTGCTCCCTGGCAGGTCAGTGAGTATGGCAAGAGGAGCAGAAGGTAACCTGTGAGTTCTGTCTACCCTTCTCTCTGGAGTATATAATCCACTTCATAAGCTTATTCCAAAAGCAACAGGGGGGAGTAGGGAACAATAAAGAAAAACAAACCCAAAAAAAATAAAAAGCAGCTCATTCCCTGTGCCACCACAGGTGCAGACATGTTTTGAGATGGGAGGGGACAGTGCACCCAAGGACATGCTCTGTGCCTTCCAGGCTCTTCTGCATAAGGACATTGACATTTGTACGGAACATCCCCTGTCCTTCAGCATGATGTATCCACACTGTTCTCTGCTGGGTTTACAAACATCTTTTAAAGCTCCTTACTAGTAATTTATTTTACTTAAAAGCCAATGTGCAGACACAGGCCCAGCACTTTGCCCTCATAGCCTCTGTACCACACTCAGCCAAGACCTGCAGCCGCATCTGGCGAATGACCAGGTAGCTGGGGCAATACCCAGGGTTGTGCACAGCACATGCGCTCAGGGCAGCCTGAGCAACACAGCAAGGGATTGGGAGAAAGATGCCTCCCACACACAGAGCCAGGTCCCTTTGCAGATGGACACAGAGGTGAGTGTAGGACAGAGGAAGCCACTGAAGATGCAGTGTCCGCTTAGAGAAAAATCACACACCCCAGTGAGCACCACAGCAGATGATGGCAAATCATCTAGAAAGCTCCCGACACCACAGGGGGGGATGTTTGTGCCTCACATGAGCAGCCCATCCTGCAATCACATTATGCTTTCATGGCTCTCTTTTTATAGGAAATTCAGTCCCTTTGGTTCAGCTGGGTGGGAAAAAAGTCTGTGTCTCCTCTGCAGAGCTCATGTAGGCACTGGCCCTGATGCACTTTTCTATAAAAAAAACAGATCCCTGACTCTTCTGAAGAGAGACCTCTGAGACTTTTCATATCTTCAGTGGACACAGAACTGAGCAAAATGCAATGGAGGTATCAGCAATATCAATCTTCATACATTGTATTGCCTGCAATATGTAAATATAGTAGTTCCTAAAAGAACAGGCCCTGTGTCTTCTTGTGTTCAAGACAATAAGCTCAGATGATCTCTTTTAGACTTGTTCTCCTCATGCTTACTAGTAGCAAGATCCAGCACAGGTCTGTGATTTTTTTTTTTTTTTCTATTAGTTTTGCATCTTCAAGGCTGGTTCTGTCAGATATTGTCAGATCTGGGTCCCTTTCAGGTTTCAGTGTTCTCCTCCTCCTGGATCAGCTGTGGTATGAATCACTTCCACCCATTTTAGAGATGTGCATTAAGTCTTTTACCCTGAGAGTTGTGGCTTTTAGCTATTCCACTGGAGTTTCCAGGTTATTTCCAACCAACCAGAATTGGCCAGTCTTGGCAGGCCTTCCAGACATTGTTATTAGGTATCTGCAACTCCTGAGTCCTAGAGTTTGTCCCCAGTGCCTTACCTGCCGCAGCAGCTCAAGCGATCAGCTGCAGGGTACCTGTGAAAAGATCAACAGGGCATACCCCCTACATTTGCTCTTTACAGACTCCTTGCTTCCACCTCTTTTTCCTCTGCTGTGTTTGTACCTCAGAGGCAGCTCTGCCTCTGTGGAGATGGTTTGCTCTTCAGTTACTACATTACCTGCACCTTGATGACCACCTCTTGTACTTGAGCCACCTTCCTCGATTTTTTTTATGGTGAGAAAAATCCACTAATTTTCTACTCATTTTCCTGAGCACTTGCTGTTGTTTGTGTTCCTGCGCATTCATTACTGAGTCCTTTCATCCTTTGTCAAGCCTTAGCTTTCCTTGCTAGCTTTGCTTACCTAGGTTTGCTGGGGAGGGAAACACAGCTGTCATCCCACCCACAATTCTGAAGAGCTTTTCTGTGTCCAGTCTATTTTTTTCTGTAGTCACCCACTCCTAACACCACAGGAGGTTGAGGGCTGAACGCCTACACCCGCAGAAAAAGGCCTTCTCCCTGGAGGGGAACAAAACTGAGTCAGCAGAACAGAAGACAGCAGTGTCTTAAATACATGGGCCCAAAAGCAATTTTTTTGCTTTCACTTCTAGCATCCTACGCTTGCCAGAAATGCGTCCTGTTACAAGTGTACTCTATCTTAAGCCTTTAGGTCTTGCTGCCTGGTATTCAGACAGAAAGGCAATTACACAGGCCCATTATTCTGACAGTTAAAAAGATTCACTCATTGTTCTTTTTGGACAATCCATCCTGATTTGCACCATGCCTGTATTGCTCCTTAGCCTAAATAAGCCTTCTCCCCAAACCTTCATTCACTTGTAAAGAGACAGACAGAGAAGGCAATCAGAAAGGCAGTGAAAAATTAGCCTATAAATCTATGTTGCATTCTACCTATTCTCCATTAAACTATATCACTTTTTTTTTTTTGCCTTGGACATGTACTTTCATCTCTGAAGACCCAATACTGGACCAAATGATATTTTCTTTCCTTTCTTAACTTTAGGCATCACATTTGCTATTCTCCAGCCATCCCCAGATCCAGAGAGTCATTAGCATTACACTTATTCAAGTAACATGCACTGTCTGTTATGAATTCATCCCTGCATGTAACCTGAGGACCTAGGAGCCATGGCACAGGTTGTCTTCCCCTGTGTCATCTCCAGAAGCAGATGTCTAGTCAGACGTGTGAGGACATGAATGCCTTTCCCAGCCTCAGGCAATCTATAGTTTGTGCTGATTGAGGGCATCAAATAAGCAGCCTATTAATATTCACTATGCTGTGGCTCAGTAGGCTTCAGTTGGCAGAACAGATTATACAGCAGATAAATTATGTTAAACAGAGTCCCGATCCATAGTGGTCAGAGAATCACAGATTAATTTAGGTTGGAAAGAGCTTCTGGAAGTCAGCTAGGCCAACCCCTCTGATCAGACAGCATTCTAGAAAGAGAAAACTAATAATAAAATCTGTGCTGCAAAAACTAAACCATTGCAATACAATAAACATTGGACATCAAAAAAAGAAAAAAAAAAAAGAGAAGCCACAGAACCAACCTGCATTAGAGTCAGTTGCAGATCAGCTCCACCATAGGGAAAAAAAAATAAAAAAATCAATGTTTTCATCTCCCAGAACCACTGTGCTGGGATATTATCTAGAGACAAGCTCTCCACTGGTTAATTATCCTGTGGAAACTTAATTTACATTGGCATCAGTGGCTAAAGAAGATAAATGGCAGTTTTTGTGGCACTGTTTTGGAGGACCCCTTCCTGCGGTTAGAGCTACATGCATCGTGAATTCATTTTTCAGACTTGTCATTAATATCTCTAATGCACGTTTGCAGCCAAAGCCGGTCACTGAACCATACATTTCCTGACCTCTTGCTTACCCCTTCATATTGTTAATAGCAACACCCCTGCAGAATGTGAACACTTTCTAGAAAGCAAGTCCACCAGCCCTTCTGGTTTATGACTTAAGACACAGCAGAACTAGTTTTAGACAACTGTCAGCATCTTTATCTTCATTATCTGCATCATCTGTACTGAAATCTGAGTCACAAGAGTTTGGGCAGCACCGTTAATTGCCATTAATTCTTTCTCCATTCTTCCTACAGAAATGCCTGCTTCTCAGGATATGTTCTCTATGCTTTTACATACCTAGTTCCTCTGGCACACTTCAATTCAACTTGACTTCAATAATTTTGACACAACCTAGAATCTCTGTTTCCCAAGGTGAAATTGCATCCAAAGACCCTTTTTCATTTCTTATATCCACATGTTTCTATAGGTGGTTACTTTTCACTGTGATCTGGAGCCCTCCCCTACAGACCTCTTCTCCCCTTGGGGTTTGACAGGCAAGCAAGTGGCCAACGAGTCGTGTCCCGACCCTTATTCTCAGACCATAAGCAGATGACCGAGGTGCAGATCTCCCTGGGGCCTTACTGCTACTCCCCCAGGAGAAGGAGTGACACTGGGGGATCACAAAGGACTTCAGACAGAATAGAGAAGGATGGATCTGATCTACCCAAGTACCGCACTGAGAAATGCAGATCTTTGCTTTGTGCAGATTTATTGTGAGAGTACATTTTATCAATGTGATTAAAATACATATCAATGTCTTGCTGGGTCAGTGGATTTTGATCAGATCTCCCATTTTGCGTTAATATCCAGATACGTTACTGTCCAAGAAAGACGAATAAGAGGAGCTATTTCATTTCTCTGCCAATATTAAACATAATGAAAAGTCTTACTATCATCCCACATCCTTTTCCATGATTTCTGGCCACAGACAGCTCTCCTGATGGTAATGGAAATGTCAGTTTGATTCATCTGTTCACCAACTACTCCTTACCAAACCATTTCCAGCATATAGCAAGCCACCCAGAAACATTCTTTTGGGAACAAGCCAGAACCAACCTTCATCATGCATTAATTTTTACCACTGTTTAGGCTTATACCATTTCAGGTAGTTTTATTACTTACTCTATTTTTAGCTGTGCCTCCAGCACACCAGGAAAGAGGCAGATCATCATCTGCAAATCTGAAATTACAGTTGGGAGATCAAATCTATTATTATACAGCTAGATGACAACAGCAGAGATGACCTTTCCACAATGCCAAAAGTCTTATCCACTCTGATCTAGACCTTTAATCACAGGGAAAAAGCACAGATTATTATGGGTCAAAGGAAGAACTTTTTTCCCCTATTAGACAGTCAAGTATTAAAGCAGATTGCCCAGAGAGGTTGTTCCACCTCCATCCCTAGAGGTTTTCCAGGCTAAACTGTATGAAGCCCAGTGTTAACTTGGTCTGACTTTAGGGTGAGGGGAAAAAAAAACAAACGAAAACAACAGAAGAAGGTGTGTAATTGCAGAAAGCAGGGAGAAAACCTTTGATGAATGGGAGCACAGAGGCATGAATAACAGGCAGGAACAGCACCATCAGTGTTTTACATTTGCTAAGCCACCCTTGTAAGCAAGCAGGGCTGACAGTCATCAGTGTCTCCGTTTGCTGTGCGGGCTGACTCATTTTCCTGCCAACACTCCATACACTCAGTGAAGCTGCTCTGCCAGTGCTACCTCAGTCCTGGCCTTTTTGATGAAAGATGAAAGCTCTCTCTCACTCAAGATGAAAGTTCTTTCCCCAGCATGTTTTAGACAGAAACATCTTTTCTGGCAGCCACCTTATGCTGCCATCAGGCAGAAGGAAAATCTTAGCAAAAACGATAAAAGGGCTCAACTGCTCCCAGTTCATTATCTTTACCACAGGGACCATCTCTTCTCCCAGGTACAAGGCTCCCCTTGGGTGAAGGGTCATTTCTCTGAGAAACCCTCACAGCCATAACAGTTTATTCTGTATTTCCCCATCCCTTATGTCCACGATGCTTGCTTTCCATCTGAACCTCCGACCAACAACTGTTCCAGCACAAGCTGTATAGACTGGGATACAGTTGGAGATCAGTTCAGTTTGTAATGCTCAGCTGGGCTCCCACTCTCAGGAGGCAGCAGATGAGTAATGGGCTCCTCCTGTCCCCTTAACACAACTCTGAGATGAAGGGTCCAGACCTAAAACTTCTCTTTAGTGCTGCACCGACGCCCTGCTTCCACCAGGGCCAGAAGACTTACAGTTGGTTTCTTTGCTGAGAAGATGAAGACTTAGTTATTTCTAAGTTCCTTTAACGTTCTCTGACATTCACCTCCACTTGCTTAGCCCAGCACGATGAACTTACAAAAACTATTGTGAAGCTCCTTTTCCACTTAGATCCAGATAAGCTAAGAACACAAGCAGAAGAGCTGTGAAACAACAGATCACATACAAGTAAGAGGAAAGACTTGAGCCCAAGTGAATTGTACCTGTCTAATGTATCTCCTTAGGTTTATAGTTCCCTAGAATAGCCATCCTCTTGGGAAGAATGCACAAAGTCTGAGCACGGTGACAATTTCGGAAGTCCCATGAGCAATAGAGCAGAGATGCACACTGAGGCACAGCAAGTCAAGTTGATTTTTGTCACACCAAAGAGATCTTGAGCAAGCTGAAAGCTAAAGGCAGGATTTCATTGGGGTCTCACCATATAATGAGGACCTTTCAGAAATAAGCAGCATACATGGGGAAGGCTGCTATCAGCTCATGAGGTGGTGGTTTTCCTTTCCCCATTACAGCCAAAGCAGGGAGCTATGACTGGAGGACCGGGCAGTGTTGCAACCAATAGTCTGGGCTGGGAAAATCCTACCCTGCTGATCACTGGGATGGTCAGTCCGCCCTTTCATGCAGTAGCTAAGGAGAGAACACTAGAAAGCTGTCAGACAGAAGGTCTATAGCTGTTTTCCCCTGTTCCAGTAATTTCTAGGTCAGTAAAAAAAAAAAGTAGTCACAAATTGCAAATGTTTCCTTTTACACCTAGATCTCAACACTGCACCACTTCAGAGTCCTGAGCCAGAGTGGCTGGAGCTGGTGCTATTAGACAAGGGTGTAAAATTGATCTCTTCCCAGCAAGATTTAGAGGCCAGTTGGACAGGAAATAACTCCAGCTGGGCACTCTGTCCCCATCCTCAGCTCTTCCTGCAGCGAGGAGATTCACTCTATAATTGCTTTCTTAGTCCACATTTTATCCTCAGCTGACAGAATTCCATTAGGGTGATAGATGCTGCATGATAAAGGGATGTTTGTGTCTCACATGAGCTCTAAGTCATTTCTCAGCAAACAAGCAAATAGTCATGGGAATGGGCAAAGAGACCACTGAGCCAGGAACCCTCCTTCTTGTGCTCTGAATAGCAGGACCTCAGCAATCAAATGGAAGCAAACATTCCTCCTGTACGTTATACTCCTCTCTGCTCCCGCTCTGCTCTTTAGAGGAGATTTGTCAGTGCACATCTCCAGAATGAAGCATTTATCTCCGCAGCATCTTTGAGCAGACAATAATCAAGCAAGCAGAGAAGCAGCACCAGCAGCCCTAGAAATGAGGGCCCCAGGCAAACAGGAGCTACCACGCTGTGACCATAGGGGTTGGTGACTACACATCTCACAGACAGCAAGTGGCCTACACCCAGGAAAGCAGATGAGATGAGATGAACGTTGTAATACATCTGAGCACATGTGCCTGAAGAGCAAGACAGGCTGGGCACACCGGTAAGACAAAGAACAATGGTTCTGAATAGGAGTTTCTTTTTCTTTCTGTTGCGCTGTCTGAATCACTGCATACTCCCTTGTCCACAGAAAGGTGCTCCTGGCTGCTCTGCAAGTCCTACTGCATTAAACCACAAAAAGGCAGAAATTGAAAACAGGAGTTGTAGGCCTTCCTAGGCATCCCAGGTTTCAGATTACACTCTGAAGAGTGATAAAAATCTCTTTTTAAAGATCAAAAAGTAGGCAGCATGACATGTGCTTCCTCGCAGATTATTTCTTTATCCTCTGCCCTTCTCAGTGTCATTGTGTGACAAAAAAAAAAACAACCAAGAAACCAAACAAAAATCTGATTTCTGTTTCCTTGATCCAAAGCAAGTCGCTACAGGTAAAGGTGAGCAACTATGACACACAGGTTTCTGAGCAGCCCAGAAATGGGAACTGGGCAAAACTTAAGAATTTACATCAAAGGCTTCAGTACAAATTCTAATTAATCTTCCTTTTTCCTCTGTCATGCTTTTGACAATGTCAAGGGACCTCACCCCACACATTTGTGCTAAATTACTCTTGCTGAAACTGCCTTACATCAACTGAAGTCCTCTGTGGGGATTTTCTTGATTGCATGTTTACTCTTCCTCTTTTCTCTCCTGTAAATTCTAGTTAAAAAAAAGTGAAAAATGGAATCAGCCTTTATTTTTTAAACCCTGATTCACCATGGAAGTGAGTCAAATACCTACTTTGAGTGCAGAGGGAGGACTAGGGCACTTAATTTATCTTTGGTCACAAAGGGTCGCTACATCTCGGTTCCAGTAAGGAGGGTAACTGCTGACATCTCCCACCCCACAGAGATTAATGAATTATTTTCTACATATTATGCTACTTCATATACAGGACTGACAAGAATCAAGGACTTCATTAGGTCTTGCCTTGGTGGTGTCATCCCAGAGCAGACAGCAGGCTGGCAAACCCTTCTTTCAGACAGAAACACTGCAGTGGAGGATGGTTCCACTACTTATCAATTGTTTTGAAATATTTTAAAGACTTTCATGGTCTTTCCCCAGTGTGGCAATTGTGGGAAATGTGATAGATGGGTAAAGGGACCTGCTAGGCGAGACTGGCAGATGGTACAAGCCAATACTCTGTGCCAGAAGCAGTTGCACTGGATACAGATTTCCAGAGGCAAAACTGGCCAGTGAGGAAGAGGCAGAGAAAGAGATGACAGAGAGAACTGTGACCCACCTGACTTGACCAAGTATTTTACAATACTTTACAAAACCTGGAATTACCTCAAAGAATTAGGGTTGAGAAATCATTAGTCCTTCACATTGGACTTGAGATGCTCCAGACAGATAAAGAGAAGACAAATGAGCATAGAAAGTCCTCTCCCTCTCATACCTTTTCTGATCAATAAGATGCTGTTCTGTGCCAGGAAACAACGGATTTCATTTCTCTTCACATTCAATGAAATTTTCCCAGAAGAACAAACAATGCAACAGGCCTCATCTCATCTGGATGACAAATCTGTGATTGTGCCTCAAGTATTAAAAACCTTTCTATAGCCTCTCCTCTTCCAGATGCAAGCATTTCTACCTGCTCTTAGCCTTACAAATAACCCTCATTTCAGCTCCTCCTCTTTTTCATCTTGGAGTTGCATGCAATGGTTATCTAATTTGGAGCAAAAGTTAACACACTGGGGAAGACAGTTCTCAGAACAACAGACAGTTCTTCTGCCAGTGCAGTTTGGGAAGAGCCATTAAAGTACAATACACTCACATAAGCTATTTGACATTTAGAAGTATTTTGTTATTTAGTAAAAAATACATTTTGTTTTCCATCAGTACACAGAAATGTGGAAAACACAACGTTAATTTTTGTCTTTTCAGCTTAGCCAGCAACAATTAAGAATGCTTTTTACAAGCAAATATACAAGGTATTGCACTCCTGATGTAGTACAGAAAGGGAAGCAGCACATTTTGATTCTATACCAGGAGCTGCAACAGTAGATTTCTGGTTCATGTCTAAAAACATTTACAGATTTCAGAGTGTTCAGTTCTCACTGGAAACAAGTGAGTTCTAAATTAGAAAGGAAGAATCTTCTATGGAAGAGATTTACAGATTGTCACAACTGACAAATTTTTAGTGAAAAGTACGTTTGCATAGCTACAAATCTTGCAGCATAATTATTTGGTTAGAGTTCTTGTTTAAACAACTACATATGCAGGGTACTTTGCGTTTAAAAATGGAGTTCACTCCTTACCTTCTGCCAGTTAAAATGCATTTACCATTTCTCAGAAGTGATGACAAGTTGCTGGCAACAGATGTGGTTGATGCAGCCAGAGGTATGGCCTTCTTCATATAACCAAATTCAGGCAAAATAGGAGAAGAGAGCATTGCTCTGTAGCAAGACTCAGAAGAATATGTAGAGCACCTATCAATGGTGCTTCAGGCAAAACACTTATTTTGGGTTTTCCATGATAGTGAAATAATGAAATAATTATTTCACTGCAAAATATTAAAGAAGTGGCAGCTGAAATTTACTTATTAAACCCACCTCCTAATCTCCATTACTTAAAAGCATTCACCACACTTCTGCACACCCAGTGTAACCTCTCCAGAGATCAGAAACAGTGTCAGCCCCTAGAGAGAGCCATGGCATCAAAACATACAGGGGCAGCCCAGAAAGAGAGAGATAAAGAGTATTTCCTCCAATAAGTGCATTTCAAAAAGAACTATTTAGAGGCATCAGAAACAAAGCAGACACTTCCTTCTACTGAGGAGTTTTGTGATCATCCAGATAGGATTTAGGAATTAAAGCTTGAGAAATATTCCAGAAGACCTCTTTTATATCCATCCTGCTTCACTCAGGTTCTTGGTACTTGGCAGGAGCAGTTGTCAGTCAGCAATAAAGGTTCTCTCTTAATCCTTTATGCTCCTTCCTCTCTGGATTTTCAATTAAGAGAAAAAAAAGGAGTGTGGGGGGCGGAATCAGACAGGTAATTACAATTAAAAACAAAACCAAACCAAACCAGACACAAATAGAAAACTGAATTCACGCTTTAAATTATTTTTTTTTTAAACAGAAAAATCTTCCATTTGGCCAATATAGATCTTGGAGATGTAGGCTGCAGTTATTCAGGACTGGATGCATTCAGGACTTTCCAGTCACAAACCCTCGTTATCTTGTCCTTCTCAGCAGTCCTTTTTCAGATATGCAGGTTTTGGGCCGCAAAGCTGTTAAGGAAAGCGGAGTGCTGTGTTAAGACTGTACCTGTATTAACAGTGAAGCCACAAACTAAAATGAGGAAGAAACATGCCTATTACTCCTTCCATCCCAGAATGAAAGCCAAGTTACTCTTCTCAGTAATGTGCTGCCACTTGTTTCCACAGTCCCATGGAATCGCTTTCCTGGGGAATTTGGCCTTAATGCAATGTTGACACTGTTCTGAGAAGGGAGTTCAACCCTCACTCAGAATGGACCCCCTGAGGTCTACTCTAATCCAAAATGTTCCATGAATCCATGTTATCAATGCCTGTGGCTGATACCGAGAAGTACTGCAGAGGAGACATGGGGCAGATGGCAACAGACAATCCTCAGCTGCTGACTCGAGAGTCATTCTGTGTCCTTAAGGCTTGGATAAGAGATGTGATGGCCATGGCAATTACAGCTTCACTGGACATCAGGTCTGTCTGCACTGGAACCCAGGATGTCAGGCACAGAGATATTCAAAACACTTTTGACAAAGATACCGCTAATATACTAGCAACTTTGAAGGTGTATTTGTACAGACAATGGCATTTCAAATCCTTCTCCTACAGAACAGTTATTAAAAGCCATCAAATAATTTCTGTAACACTTTCTACAGGAATTAATTGGAGAAAGTGTCACACTCCGGAGAGAAAACCAATCATGAATATATCAGTTGGGCTGAGAATTTGTAATGTATTTAGGGAGCTATTCAGAGTAATTTACAATGAGTGACTGGGGCTCTTCAGACTATAAATACAATCTACTCTTTCTCCTTGGGAAAAAAAAAAGGTTGTCTTTTTAATTATCACTTTGTAAGGGAAAAGACCAATGAGGAAGACAGTGGGAGGAATAAAGTCAACATGTTTCCCCCCTTGTTAACCTTATCATCATTTTGGAATTGCTTGAGGAGAAAAAAGCATCTAATTCTGAGATACACACACACATCATCTCTAAAGCTACTTACAAGGCCAGTGGGGATGCAATGAGCCTATTTTTCCAAAAGCTACCTATGAACCTGCACAATTAAGAACAGTTGTCAGTTCATCTTCAGTCAATTTCTTTCCCCCATGTCAGTGTAAGCTATGACTACATGCCTACGTATGCCTTTGGTTTATATCATCCACTTTCATGTTTAGATGTAAAATAAAAATCTATCCGAGTATGACATTTCTGGTTTGCCTTCCTATGATAGAAAAAGTAGAACTAAATATATAAAAAAGAGGAGTAAGCCTCCCCACTTTTCCCAGTTTAGACCTATAACCTGTAACAACATTCATTATCCATACTGACTCTGGAGGAAAAGAGCAGAAGAAAGCTGGAGAAGAACTACTAACCTGGATCTGCCACAACCTGCTTCTTCTTGCTGTTCATGACAATCTCATTTTCATTCATCATCCGTACATCCTGATCTCGCACGTGATTGCTGAAAAGATCAAAATCAGTACAAGAGCCAAAATAATCAACATTGTGAAAAGTTATGAGACTCGTGGAAAAGGTTACCCAACAAGTTATTTAGGTCCTGGAGGCTGAACAAAGCCACATTCTAGGAGCCTATCTGGAAAGGAAAGGCATTCTGTCTGCAGCCACCTGAAGGATTTCCTGCCAGCTTTAATTAGTGGCATTCATTCAGGCACACATTCAGATATAAACACCATATTTACTCCACAATTTTCTTGCCTGCCTACACAGCTTGAGCCACATTAACCAAAGTGAAATTTTAAATCAGTGTTGTACAAAGAGGGTATAAAAATCCCTGTATGGAACTTAACATTGTTTTGTAATGGTGATATAGCATTACTTGAAAATTTTATGAACTAAACAAAATTCATTTACTGTGACAAGTTTTGTTTGCAGACTGCTGCAGTATTTTAAAAATTTCATTTTTGGGGAAGGAACTTCGAATTATATTAAACGAATTAATAAAAAATAGTGAGTTGAATTGACATTTAAGGAAAACACCACAAATAATATCTCCCTTCAACAACGACAAAACGAAAACATCCATGCCTTTGGAAAAAAAAAGTAGTATATTTTTCTTTTCTCTACAAATACTGCACAAAGTAGGTTTCTATTTTTGTAGAAAAATGTAATGTCTCAAACTGTCAGAGTGAAACAGGGGAACCAAAACTGAAGTAAATCAGAATTCATGTTGTTGATAATATTATCAGATTCAAGTTCAGGGTTCATAAAATATTGAACAGTGACATCTGGAAGAGAATAGGTCAAAATCAGAAGTAACAATATATAAAAGCTCAAGAGCATTTTTAAGTGGAGGGCTATTATCCAGCATGTAGTAAGGGATGTGTCTTCCTTTGCTGCAGTACACTGTATTTTACTAAGGAAGTAGGTGGGGAGGAAAAAAAAAAAAAAATTGAAAACAGGCCAAGAAGAAAAACCAAGAAAGTTCCTGCACAGAAGTTGAGAAAAGACTCAGCATGTACTTGCCTGGAAGACAGATCACACAGTTTGTGTGACCCCAACAGTATATCCCTCTTAAAATTATATCAAAGGACACGGGTCTTAAAATATGTGCAAAAGAAGTTATGTGAAAAAGATATATGGTCACAGCTTTTGCTTCTCTCCTTCCAATAAAATAACTTCACTCCTAGAAAGGAGTTAAGCTGAAGAAAATAAAGGTTCATTTCTCCTCCTCCTTTCTATACGCCCCTGGAAAATGTCTCAAAACTTCTATTTCCTCGAGACTTTTTCATTTCAGTAACTTTTTCACTGGAAAAATTGTTTACCTCCAAATTTTACCATGACAACAAAAACATAAGTCTAACACAATACATCCAAACAATAACAATTTATTTCACCATCTGACAGTACCAGTGGCCAACAGCCAATGCTTTATAGAAGCACAAGAAAACAAACACAGTAGGCAAATGTGACTTCTGTTCTTAATCCGGACAACTTCAATTCTTTCTGCTTATTTCTATGTATTTGAATATTCTCCTGAACGAATCATGTGCCATTTTGGAACGTGAACCTGTCGCCTTTTTTTCCAAGTGATGTATGTGCAAGACATTCTATTTGTTAGCTGTGCAATTTATGAGAAAGTGCTTATTTCTATAAGCTTTTGACTTTTCAATCTCATTTCAAATAAACTCTTCTTTCCATCTTTATTTTCCTTGTTAGGGACTTTTTTTTAGACCCTATCAATCCTGACCATTTAAATATAAGTTCAGTTTGCACCACATTTCATCATATTTTCTGTGATATTGCTAACTTTGTGGTTTCAAAGTGTCATACCTCTGAAGGCAATTCATTTTTCTCATTTAGAAGTTCATTATTTTAAAAAGAATTGTAAAAAGAGTAGAATTCTGGTTCCTTAATTGGTATCTGTGCCAAATCAGATGACTTTCTCTGCTTTACTATTGATGTTTGGTTCTTTTTTAACTCATAACCCTCTCCCATCCATGTAATATCATTGGGATTTATTATTTCTACTCTAAGCAAGCCTAACTTCTTTTTTTTTGCATTTAATACTATATGTTTCCATGAAAACATAGGTAAATATGAGTCATGAATACCATTAAGTGCCAAAAAATGCTTGCAAAATCAATCTCATAATTTGGTCCTATTATCTAAACAGCTATTGATTATTTCTCATTAAATGAGGCTGAGTTTGCTTTGGAAGGGAATTTTCTGTAGCACTGCACATATTTCTGACATCAGTCACATAAAAACATATTTGAAAGCAAGATTTTCTTCCAGCAAAATCCACTCACATACCTAATAACAGTTCTCTTCTCCTGATGGCAAATCTTCTCATCATCTGTAAAGAGAATGGTATGATACGGGACCACTGGATCACAGGTTGGTAGAATGCCTGACACTACGTGGTTCACCATATCCAGAATCCCATTGTAGACAAGCAAGTCATCCACCAGAAGCTAGATATTTAGGAAACAAACAAAACACCCAGAATTCAGGCATTGCTTTCAGCAGTTGTCTCTATCAGTTAAGCAGAAATCATTTTGCCCTGTTTGTTTCACAAGTCTGGTCCTTAGTTCAACTTTTTTACCTTAAAACTTCCATTTCTCTCTGGGTTTTGATTAATTTTTTTGTCAATTTTGTCTTCTCACTGTTGTTTCTAATGCAGCTTTCAAGTAGGTAATTAAAAATGTTACTTCATTTCTTTACATAATTGCCATTCGATGAGTTGGAGCGAATCGTTCTCAAATCTAGGAATTAATGAATCTCACCTCATTTAAGCTGTCTAAAAGTTGACTTTACAGCTTAAAGTAGTCTTCCAGGCCTGTTTTGTAGTCATTGGAAAAAGGAATGCATTATCCTATCTTAAGACAATTATGTAAGAAAAAAAACAAACAACAGTTCATACTCTTTCCCCGAACAAGAAAGGAAGGATGGATGACTGGCAAAGATTAATCATTTTAACACTAAATGAAGAGTTAAATGAGATTAATCCCACCCTTTGAGATTATATGGAATCACACTTCAGTGAACTGTGGAAGTAAATACAGAAATCAAGCAAGCTAACTCACCACACAAAACACACACAAAAATTACTTACCCCAAATTCTTTCACACCTCTCTGAGGTGTTTTGGCATAATTCCATAACTTGATCATTGACACTGTAGTAGGTACATCAAAAATGACATACACCCTATTCACCTGTAAAAGAAAATCACTTTATACTTCATTGCACAAATTCCCCCCCCAGATGAAATGCCCAGACACGTTGCATCTAAAGAGGTCTGTATTTCAAGAGATGTAGCTAGAGGACAGATAGCTGATGCTAAAGATTTAAGTTCAGCTATTATCTCTGTTGATAATTCACAGATGTCATCTCTACCCCAGAGCCACCCTTCCAAATGTACATATAACTCACCAGAAAATGACATCTACACCCGACAATTCTCCAGGTCCTTGCTAAACAATTATTGCTTGAATTATTGTTCATCTTTCATTGACATTAATGTCAAGATGTTAAGATCAAAGATTAGGCTGTAGGAAACCACTTGTGCCTGTTACAGTTAATTCTATGGTATTCCTTTTATGAGCTACTAAATCAACTTATGGGCCAACATATCTTAAGCTTCATCTCTAGCATCCTCTGAAGTTTTAATCCTTTGATGCACTGGAGAAGATATTGTTAATTGTTTTAAATCATTATGCATGTGTTTTGGTTTTTTTGACTGAAGAAAGGTAAAAGTGATCAATAGAAATGTTAATTTCTGTGATTTTGCAGAAGACAATTTGACAGTCTCCAGCAGCAAATGTTAGTCTTGCAGGAAGTGATAAATTTGGTGGAAAATACATTTAAGCAGGTAAATAAAATGACAATCAGTAACATGGGAACAAAGAATTTAAATGGTGCTTGCATTAGTAAGTTAAAAACACTGCTGGTTGTTTGAACATCCCATCAAATTAGCAGCATTCAAGACCTTCCATTTTCTTAACAAATGCAAGTGGCCAGTATTCCCAAGTACACTTAAGAGTTTTATCTTAATTATACCCATTGCACTACAGCATACAAGGAAATACAAAGTAATTTCAAGATTAACTTAATTCTTTGCATTTAATATTCTAATTAACAACTGTAACAGACAAAGTAAGGATTTTTCCAACACACCAAGCTATATCACATGTCAAGTTTAAAGTTTGCTACTTTTAAATCCATTTTCTTCTAAGAAATAAGTAGATCTCAATAATGTCCCTAACAGGCCCATAATAATAAAAGTCCTCTCCCAAAACAAAGTCAGAACTCATCTAAGTTTACTTTTCCCATTTAGAAATTTCATACCCCATATTTTAAACATGGGGCTTCTAAAACATGGGCTGAATCACTCAGGGCCTTAGGACATGAAATACTAAGTCTGTCATCGCTACTTTATGACTTCTAATTCAACACAGATAATGAGATTAAAAAACCAAAACAAAACAAACTTCTCACTGCTGGAACAACGTTGCTTTTTCTAAAAACAAATTTCAGATCACAGCCTGCTCTCTTGAAAGGTATTTATTGCACAAAACATGCGTATTAAGCTCCTTTGTCAGTATCTTCATCATAGTAACTGAAAACACATCTATGCTAGCCTTGGAAATTCTTCTGCTGTTGCACCATGGAGACAGAAAGAGATTACAAACCTGGGAAATCCACACTGCTATTATCTGTGCAGTAAAGAAAAACTGGAATAAAAAGAACTACTTCTAAAAGGCAGTGATTTAACATCATTTATTAGTAGCAAATTTACCTAAAAATTATGTATGCTTCCCCTTTCCTTTACACTTCTAGCTACATCTATGCACATCACAAAAAAATGGAATGAAAAGGGGAAAACTGTACCAAACCAGGAAGAACTGGTGCAAGCCACATGTGTCTGCCATCAACTGTGTCATTTACTCTGTCAATTAGTTTGTCTGGAGTTCGAATGTCTCCAGATACATCTTCTAAAATGTTGACACTATCTGGAAAAGCAGCGATATCTGAAAAAGACTTTAAGTGTAAATAAACCAAAAAGGACAATTGAGAAACACCAAGTTTTAAAGTTCATGCTTAGTCTACCAGGTTCCGTGAGCAAGTATTTGTCACTACAGGAGTAAAACTTAAAAACAGTCCAAGTACTTCACATAGGTAGCTGAGGAACATGGGGGCACATTTACAGATTCTGGCAAAATGACTTTAAAAGTAGTAAGAAATTAACTAGCTGCTTTTATTTATTTTCAAATATGTATTTATGACTTCATTGATAAAGTTCTCATGAGGAATAGGCACTTCCCAGCTTTTTTGCAACTTTTGTTTTTCAGCATGAACTTGTGAAAACTCTTCATATGAAACATATCTCAAGAAAAGTATCCTTGCAGGAGGTAGTCATCAGTCAGACAAGGTTTGGCTTAAGTTCAAGATTTGAGGTAAAAATCAGTAACTGTCTAAAAAGGCCTTCTTTCAGTTCTTTGAGAGAGAAAGATAAACTTCTATTGAACAGGCTTTCTAGGTAACCTCATTTTCTCCAGAAGAGAACATTTATGTTCAAAACATACATAAGTTACCCGTGCAAATAAATGTGGATGGATGTCACCGTCTTCAGAACTGTAAGTCCCTAGCAATTCAGGTTGAGGGATATAAATTTCCTCTTGTCCTGCTTTCTAAAAGGCCTGAGTCTTTAAGCATTTATAAAGAATGGGAGCAATGACACAGCAATGCCTCAACTGTTTAAGGAAAGGTTGCTCCAGACTCAGTACTGAATTATCCCATTTAGTACTGCACTAAAACAAATATGGTCTTTGAGGGATCCTAATACACCCAAGCATCTCTGCTGTGCAGGAGGAAACAAGCAATCACTCAAAACCAGCAGAGGTATCTCTACAGCACAGCACAACGCCAGGCAAAGACATGCCATTTAGAAGCACAGGTAAAGATCCCTTGTTCTTAACAACAATTGGTTACCACTTCTCAACTGCAAAATGCTTCCTCTCCAATACAGATGTTTCAAGTGCATCAAGTATCTCACAAGATACAAATAAAAATAGCACTCAGGAAAAAGCCTTTATTACCTTTTTCATTGTATCCTCTATTTGTTGGGCAATGAGGATCCTGAGAGACGTATAATTTGTGCAGTATACACACTTTTAATCCTTTCTAGCTGTCTAAGAAACTGTTCCTTCCATGTGACTGAACTACATGAATAATATGTTGGTGATTGAGGCTTTCAGCTCTTAAGAAACTTTAGCTGATACAGGAGCACTGCAGTGTAACCTCGATGACTATGAATCTTTCAAACATGTCCCTCATTCCCTCTGTTGGTTACCCAGGGAACACTCAATCAAAGTTTCAGCCCTTACCTCCAAGACTGGATTGGGTGTCTAGAATAGCCTAAAGCTCCAGAACAAGAGCTATGAAAAATGTCTGCCTTGTGGCACAAAGAAAGATTTCATAACAAAGAACTGAGCTCAACCTATTTTTATGAATTTATAGCTCATCAAACTTTCTGGTCCTTCCACACCATAGAAGTAATAAATTCTGATAGGGAAAATGTACCATATCCTTCCTAAACTTCCCCTTCTCTAACCTTGTCCTGCTTTGTTAGCATATCCCACTCTGCGAATAAACGCTCTGTACGTACATGGAATATATCACGTAGAAACGAGTATCATCATGCAAACAAAGAAATACAAGCAGAGTAATCCCATGGGAGAAACTGGCAATTTGGGAGTAGGAAGGGATGCCATAGGATAATTTGCTAGGGAGCAAGCTGTGTATGTGAAAGGGATGGAGGCACTTGGTCTGTAGAAGGATACTGTTGTCAGTTAGTAAGATTTGGTCTCCGTGTTCATCGAACAGCTCAAGTCCATTCAAACCAATGTAGTATGGATCACCCCAACTTGTCAGAAGCTGAAACTGGAAAATGACTAAAAAGCAAGCAGCTATTTAAGGAAAATTTTGATACTGATACTTTGTTATAGATAACTTTATTTGCAGTTCAAAAATTATTGTGCAGCCCACATCTCAATAGCACACACTCATTTGCAGTTCGGGGTGGGGGGGATTCAAATCTACTTTTACACTTTGACTTCACCATGTCTTAAACTTCTCTGAATAAAACAAGAAGTCTGCCTCTTCTGTCAGTGATAATAGGCACACAAAGGTGGCACAAAGAGGCAAAAGTCTATTTCTACATATATAGATGTTCACATATAAGTTCTTCCATCAGATGAAGAATTACTGAATTCATATATTATGTTCCACTTAATTTATTCTTAATTGACACTTAATGGAACTCTCTCATCTTTGCCATCTTGTTCATGTCCTAAAGCACCAGAAATTGTTGCATTCAAAAAGCTCAGGACTCATAACCATACTATGTAGCTCTAATAAAATATTTTACGTGACAGGTAAGAAAGTGACAGAGAAGGATACAACCACATGGCATTAATGGTGCTTCATAGTCCATACTGGCTTGTTCCATTCTCTTTGAACCAGTCCTGCCAAAAAACCCAAGATAAAAAAAATAGTTTTGTTTATGAATAAGCCAAGGATATGAAAACTAAGAGAACAAACCCAAAGAGCTAAGCCTCCACAAACACTACCCCCCGACCTGCTTGTCGTTATGGACTAGACTGTCCTCTATATCAATAAAATCTGATAAACAGTGTATAATTAATACCCAATGAAACATTTTTCTCTAAGTTGTTCATATTTTCATCCAGGTGCCTCATATTGGCTTCAACAGAGAATAAGAAAAAAGAACAACGAACCCAACAGTTAAGAGAAATTGTGTGGTTCAGATAGTAAAAGCATTGTACTTTACCTCCTTTGTACTTTATTAATTAGCTGGGGCTGCAGATAGTCAAGAAAGAGAATTTCTTGGGCAAAGTCAAAATGGCAGTTTCCCGGTCCCTTGCGGATAAGAAAGCCCTCTGGTGGGGAGATGCTGCGACCGTCCAGCAACACATGGACTACCTTCGCCTTGTTTGAAATAACATAACATTACATTACATGACAAAGCAGATCCAGACCAATTTCACTCACTTCAGAGGCCAACCATATCCTAGGAGGCATCAGGAAGAGTGTGGTCAGCAGATCAAGAGAGGTCATTCTCCCCCTTTACTCTGCTCTTGGGAAACCCCAGTTCTGGTGTCCTCACCATAGGAGGGACATAGATTGCTGGAATGAGTCCAGAGAAGGCCACAAAGATGACACGGGGGAGCAGGAGCACCTCTGCTACAAGGATAGGCTGAGGGAGCTGGGATTGTTCAGCCTGGAGAAGACTCCAGAGGGACTGTAAAACTGCCTTCCAGTACCTGAAGAGATCCTCCAGGAAGGCTGGAGAGGGACTCTTCACAAGAGTGTCCAGCAATAGGACAAGGGGAGATGGTTTTAAATGGAGAGAAAATAGGTTTAGATTGGATCTTAGGAAACAGTTCTTCAGTACAAGGGTGGTGAGACTCTGGAATAGGCTGCCCAGAGGGGCTGTGGATGCCTCTCCTTGGAGGTGTTCCAGGTCAGGTTGGATGAGGCCTCGAGCAACCTGGTCTAGTTGAGAGGCGTCCCTGCCCATGGCATGGAGGTTGGATGAGATGATCTCTGAGGTCCCTCCCAGCCTACGCCATTCTGTGATTCTATGGAATAGTTTCAATAATGTTGTATTTGTTTCATTCCTTTGGTGAAAGAAAGCCTAAAGCAGCAGATACCTGTTGCAAACCACAATGTGCAATTCAGAGCATCATAGTAGATATGGATAGGTATGGGAGAGGTGAAGATTGGGGGGGGATGGACACAACATAAATTTATACTGGCTGATGGATATATGATAATTTGAGGTTAACTTGGTCGTGTATGCAAATAATTTTCATTACTAGGGTTTCTGTCAATAATACATATGTAATACTTATAGTTAAAATTCCCATTTCAGATTTCCACCTGAGAAGAACTTAAAACCATTCAGTTTTCTGCAAAGCCTGCATATTATGAAAATTGTTACAAAGGTCATTGATATTTTTTTTCTCCATTTCTTTTTTTTTATTCAATTAGTTTCAGTAAGTTAAACATGCAATATCACAGTTTTCAGAAAGATTTGTTTGTTCGCTTGAATTTTTTCCACAAACATTTCTTTAATTGAAAATCTCAGGTACTGCACAAGACTAGCAGCAATGCTCTGTTCATTTCAAAACAGCATGAAGATTAATTAGGAGTTTGTATGACTATCAAGTATGGAGAAGCAACTATTTCTGGTTTCACCTTTAATATGCATGGACGCAAAGAAAGAAAATATCCTTTTTCATATCAGAAACTCTTCTGCATGCCATTTGCCGTCTGAATCAGTTTGCCAGGCTAAGGAGAGGATGTGGAAAACCCACTGAAATACACTTAAATTTAGGAAACAAGTACTGAATGGCAAGTTGAGAGACTTGGAGATGAAATCTTACCATTATACCACAGCTGCTTATATTTATGTGCCCTTTACAGCCCTCATTTCTAAGTAATTTCCATCATCTGAGAAGGCACTCAACCATTACACATAGCATTTTACAAATCACGTAACAAAGCTTTCACAAGGTAATTTTTTCCAGAGCTGAAAATAGCACACAAGCCTTCACTTTGACAGTTCACTGCCATTACCCTCTCCTACAAAAGCTGTGAATAGAACCTACCAGTCTACAGCTGCCTAACAAATCATTAGCTCTCATACCCAGGGACTGTTTCTTAAGAGGAACAGCAATACTTCAAGAGACTGATGTCAGGATGCCTTGGGTTTATGGTCTAAAGGCTCTTTACTGTGACCCAGCAGATACCTTGCATCTTCAGTTTTCCAGATAATTTATTTCTTCCTTTTACAGGACTGAGGTATGAACTCGTCATTTCAACTGTCCCCACTCACTGTTTTGGGACCTTCAGGTTTGGCACCTGCGTGCATATGTTATCAGACTCACCTCTTCTCTCTACCTAGCAAAGCACGCTGGGAAAACATACCTTCCTTTCTCTCTTGGTTTAGCCTCCAAAGACCAAATTTCACAGTAGATTTTAGGGATTTGACTACTACTTTCCCTCCTTCAATAACTGAGACAGACATACAGGGAGTTGATTTGGTATGAAAATTGACATAGAAACTTTTCTCCCCTGCTCCATCTTGGAGAAGCTTGGACTTAAAACAGTAGTGAAAACCATGTTTAGTTTGGAGAAGGAGAGGCTGGGGGGGGGAGCTCATTGCCCTCTACAACTGCCTGAAAGGAGGTTGTCGAGAGGTGGGGGTTG
>JANHFX010010397.1:15855-44340 GCA_027560015.1 Chloroceryle amazona | reverse complement strand
CCTCTGACCACCACCCCCCCCCCGGCTTGTGTCGCTGGCCTGGGAGCCGGATAAAGGTCTGAGCAGGCTGCGTATGATGCGCGAAAAGTGCGCGTTTCTTGTGGCGTCCGCATGCGTACATGTGTGTGTATATACAGCTGCTTTGCTCGTGTAAATATCTAGTGTTTACCGAACTTTCTGCAAATAAATGGAAACCAAGGGTTCGTTGCCTAAACTTGATATGCTTTCTAGGTGTAAAAAAAACCCGCAGATCACAGATTTATATATAGACATGTCACACTATGAATAATGGTACTGATAATAAAATGTAAAAGTTAAAACTCGGCCGTACTTTCCCTCCGTTTATACTCCTTGTTTGCTTTTTGCACCTCCTGGGCGCGGGGTTCGGAGCATTATTTTAGCCTGCTTAGTTTCACTTTCAGACAAAGCTGTAGTGTTCAGGCGCAGATCTGTGCGCGTCTTTGAGCTCCCCTGCTCAGCCTCGCAGGGTTTTTCTAGAGAGCGTTTCCTCCAGAAATGACTTGGACAATGTGGAGCACGCTGCAAAACGTCCTGTGACCATTCTGTAGCGTGGATGTACCTTTCTGTTGATGTCTTTTAGGAATCAAAAGTTACTAAAATAAACTTTTTTTCTGGATAAGCAAATACAGTGGCTTCAGTAATACTTCGAATGTTTGTGTTTTGGGTTGGTTTTTTTTACATTGTAAGTTCCCTGACACTAGGAAATCGAGGGTTTACACGATTAGCAGCACACACCTGCTGTGTGCCTGGCTGGGGATAGAGATGTTGGGTTGTTTGTTGTTTTTAATACGCTTTTTAGTATTTTTCATGTGAGTGTGCTGAGCGGGTGTCTCGAAATTAAACTGGAAAATTAGATTTAAAGCTGAAAATCATGTCTGAATTCACACAGCGATAAGTCAAGGTATCAGAGAGGACTTGGTGACTTCCATATGTGCTGCACTACATGGGTGAGAAGTGCAGAGTAAATAGGCATCAATCAAAACAAACCAGAAATCCCCAAAGCAGACTGGTTGCTTTACAAGCCAAAATACCAAACCAAAACACACTCCGATCTGTGTCGCTTACAAGCACCCAGCCACTGGAGTGTACTGGAAACGTGACGTCCTGCCCTCTCCTCTGCAGATCCCACCAGGCTGCTCTCTGTCCTGTTTGCTTAGGAGTTTATGGGGTGGGTGGGTTTAATAATATCCTGGGAGGCTTCTGCTGAATCAGAGTAACTCCTGACCTCGCAGCTTTTCTTTTTGGAAAAAAATAAATGCTAAGATTGTATATTTGTTTCTCTTTAGTCCACCCGGGTTAAAAATACTCATTCATGCGTGTATTTAGTGCTTTGAGACAATGCTTAATAAAAGGGTTGGGCAGAGGGTAACAATCTTATTGAGTGTTCAGCGTAAGCTTGATTGCAGTATTGTCTTCTGCTCTCACTGCCTGCGTAGTGCTCAGTGCTGAGACAGTAGTTGTTCCAAAGAAAGGCTTTTTAGTTTTAGTGACCTATGCGTGCAGAGTTTTAAACTCAGGAAGAATGCACTTGCAGTGTAAAGGGTCTGAGGGTTATTCTCAATACTGATTTCAGAGCTCTAGTTCTGTTATCTTCAAGTAAAAACTAGGCTCTCTTGCTTCTGGAAATAAAACTTGTGTCGTTTAAGCAGAGAGGTGCTTTCAAAAACTTAAGTTCTTGTCATTTAAAACATTTTTAGAAGAAAAGCTTAGTGAAGAAGCCTGCTGTTCCAGCTCGGTAAGCGTGCCGGGTGGCAGTGCTGTCACGATCTGCCTCTGAAGAAGGCTGGTTTTGTTCGTGTCTTGCGAACACAAATATTTCAGTGGGCTTCGTAGCCACTCGGTTCTTTGTGCTGTTGCAGTTGCACTGAGTGCAATGACTTTGATCGCAGTTCAGAATTACCTTGCAAAATGCTTCTTTCTTAAGAACCACGTGTTTAAACCGGTATCCTTCAGTCACCCCCTGAAATGGTGAGGAGTCTAGTGGAGGTTTCTTGGTATCTGCAGACCGGGGATCCAGCCTGGGGGGTCTCTACCCCAGGTGAGCTGGAGGAGTGTGCAGGGATAAAGCAGTATGCTCTGGTCAAGGCTGGGGTTTCCTATTGTTTTTAGAGGCACATCTTCTAATTGCTATGAGTTCTGAAAGATGCTGTGAAATATTTACTCCTTAACTTCGAAGGGGGCACTTCTGCCATGGGTTGTGGGTTTCCAGCCAAGTCTTGCTGCACTCCTAGAATCTCCTCCCTGGAGTAATCGGGGAGCCTGATCATTGACAGCACAAACAGCTCTGGAGTGAAATCCCTCTCCTAAGCAGCAGCTGAGTGATGTAGTGATGTCTCATGTTTCAAAGGCTTAATTACTTTTACAAAATATATTACTCTCTGTCTACTTTGGTAAGCTATCAGGTGCTTTCAGCGCAGGCAGAACTACGCTTTGCTAAATAAATGAACAAAGAGTGTTTTGCATCTGAGTGTTGTTGATTTATGTTCTTTTCCCCTTCTCTTTAATCCCAGTTGCTCCTTTGCTAATTTGCAAAATTCATTAATCCACAGTGGGTTTCCCAATCATTACCATGAACTGTATGTTTTGTTTTGTTGTACGTGTTGCTTTTGGGTTTTATTGGTTTTGAGGTTGGTAGGGTTTTTTTGTTTGTCTGTTTGATTTTTGTTTTGGCTTTGGTTGTTTTTGTGTTGTTTTGCCTTTTTTTTTTTTTTTTAATTGCCACATTATTCTCCAGTAATAGCCCAGAACACCACTGTAGCAGTAGAGCTCTGGGAATTGGGAAGGGGCTGTGCTGCTCGGTGAGCCTCAGAACGCTTTGGAGGATTGTGTGCATCTTGAGCTTTTCATTCCACAGTATCTTACTGCAACATTACCGTGTCTTTGTCAGTCATTAGTGCCTGTTGGAGGTGAACAGCTTTCTTTGGGGCACACTAACTCCTTAACCCACTTGTTGCTAAAGCCAACAGCAGAAGGATTTAAATTTTTCTGGAGAGTAGTGTGGAAATTCACCGCGTTGTGCTGCTTTCTCTGCTAGTCCTTATTCCTTCTCCTGTTCTTACTGGTAAGATAGTGACTGAAGAAACACTCGCCTATATTTTGGATTCCTCTTGTACCTTCCCAGGCCTCAGCCTGTTTCCAGCTTGAGTCTGATAAGACACCATAATATCTGGAAGTATTTCGGGCACATGGATAATGGGCAGAGATTTGTCTCACTTCTTTGCTGGGACCAGGGCTTGACATTCTTTTCTCCAGCAAAGACAATCTGAGGTGAAATTTCTGTGTGTGGGACACCAATCTGGAACAAAATGCCCTGGCTGAACTGATTTCATTTCGCTTCACACTTGGGAGATTTAGACTCAGTTCTGATTGACACCCATCTGCTTTGGGAATGATCCTGTTTGCTCCTCTCTTTCCTTTAAGAAGAGAGAGGCAGAGATGAAAAGGATCACAGTTTTCCTTCCCGGCCTGCAGAACCGTTCCAGTCTTCAAATTTGCACTTGGAGCACTTCACAGATGCAGCCACACTGACGTACTTGCAGAGGACTTGGTGACTGACACAGATACACGAGCAGGGGTGCACTTTGTGCGAGTGACTCGCCTGCCATAGCTAAACCCAACGGATATCGAAGGAGAGGCACTTTTCTCCTTGTGTGACTCCATCTTTTATCCTCTGTCAATTTATCCTTCCGTAACACTATGGAGAGTGCCTGGTTCTCACAGCCAGCAAAGACAGCTGCTTTCTAAAGCTGCCCTGCTCACTGGGTTTGGCTATAAGCAAGTGCAGAGTTTGCAGTCCTGGGTTATTTTGCTGGGAGGGGATGTAGGATGTCGCAGCCTTTTTGCTTACCAGGGCTGGTTTAGGACCTGTGCTGTACTGCGGGCCATTAGAGAAGCTGAAAGCTGAGCATGTGCGTGTTCCCTGCTGCAGAATTGTGTCTGGGGATCACGGAGAGCGCTGTTCCTTACTGGAAAGCGTTGCCTTTTTGCAGCTTTTCTGTTGGTGCTACAGTTCTGTTTAGGACCTCAGAAATAGTGTTGAAGCGCAGCTCTTCAAGATAGCACATGAAAGAGGGGATGTTCCCCCAGGTCTCTGCTGCAGTAGGTGCTTGTCTGCGTGACGCATCAGCCGGTGTGCTCAAAGGGTGTTCCTTTCCTGGACGGGATTAAGCCCCATGGGAGTAAATTAGAATATTTGTGTTCACACTGTCACGGTCATAATTCCTGTGATTTGAACTTCATCTATATACAGGAGCTTTAAGAGAGGCTTAGGGCTTGTCTGGTCTCACTCTGTAGGAAGCTAAGCCGTGGGTGCTCCCAGCAGGAGCTCTGCATGGGGAAGGTTAGCTCCTCCTGGTAGGAGCCTGTCTGCCTGTCCCGAGCAGTCCGTGTTCCTCTGGGTGTGCAGAAGGAGACCACCTTCCTCGGGTGTGTTTGGCGGTGGGGAGCAGCCTTTCCTCTTCCCCCCAGATTAGCACCCTCTTCTCACTGCACAGGGAAGGGGTAATAGACTCTCAGATGCAAATTTTTTCCTTTCTCACAGACTCTTTGGGAGTTTCAATCAGATGCATAAACTCAGGCAGCAGAAGCTGTGCCGATGCCCTCTCAGGGAGCGACAGCAGCTTAGCAATCACAGTTTATTCACACCTTAGCTGACCTGCAACTTCTTTGTGTAGCTGAGTAAATTTATGGATCTACCCAACCTTAGTAAAATCAGCGAGGCGCTTTTCATCTCAGACAGCGACTGCACACAGCCGTTTGCACTTGTTTGGCTGTGTCCTCTTTAACTTAACGTGACGAGTTATTCTGGGATGCCGTTGCTTGTTCAGTGACAAGGCACTTCAATTGGTTTGGAAACAGATAAAGCTAAGTCAGTGCAACCCGTTTAGGGGCTGAGTGGTGGTCGTAAATGGGAGGGATGCCACAGCATAAGAAGTTACTGCTCCTCTGTGGCTAAGCTGCAGTAATTAACTTGGTAGGTGGGTGTACTTACTCTGCCCTATTACCAGGTGTAATGTTCCTGTGGTTCAGCTAACAAGTAGTATATTTATGTCCTGGTAATTCAATCACTTTGATTTCATTGCTCATCTACTTAAAGTGATTTGATTGTCATATATTGATTTAGGTAGACTTTGCATGGGAGAGTTGCAGTGCTGTAGCTGTGAACCCAGAGTGGGATTTAAACCAGTGGCAACTCATCTGTTCTTACTGTACTTGTAATGCTTTTGTCCCCAGATCTGTTCTTTTTCAAATTAGTAACTTTAATAATTTATATATATAAAAATACATTTTAGAATTGAGTAGGAGAAAGCATTGGAGCACAAGAAGTGTGCAAGGGAGGTGTGTTGATGATAGAAGGTATTTTCTGTAATGAATCACTTTGATGGTTCTGCTCTGTACTGTGAAATGCTAACAAGTTAACATATGGACCTAGCTACTAGAAGTCTGTCTTCTCTGTTGCTGTTTGCATGGAGCTGCCTGTAAGGATAACATCTGTAGCACTTGAAAATGGTATTAATAATACTGATACATGTCCCTGCAGTACTGGTGAGGCAAGGGAGAATTGCTCTCTGGGTTATCAGGCACACAGAGCAGAAAATGATCCTTTAAATAGGTAATACACAGTAATTGAAAGCTGTCTGCAAGGGCTGTGTATTTTATACTCAGAATACTTTGTACTTAGTTACACTGAGAGAATGTAATCTTACTGTTAAATGCAGCCTCTCAAACTCAGCTGGGAGTGGAGTTTGGCTGTATCTAAAGCCTCTTCCCTAACAGGTGTCCTGAAGGACCTCTTGGGTGCTGTGGTTTATCTTCTAGAAACATGTTTATAGAGCACTGTGTTGGGAAAGGGGGAAAGCAGGTGGCAGTTCCAGCGTTGCAGTTTTGTCAAATGACAGTTAGTGTTGTGCTTAGGAAAGAATAATTAAGAGTTTCAGAGACCTAAGTTATGGTATTTGAACACCTCGTAAATAGAGGTGGTTCTGTGCGTTTGCTCGGTTTGCCTTAAAATTCGGTGTAACCATAACACTGAGAAGGCATTAATGTATGAATGAGTGAGAAAAGTCTTATTACTTCAACTGGAGATGGTAGTGGGAATATTCACATCCCCGTTTCACAAGTGGGGAGCTGACAAGCCTACAGCATTGGGGTGTCAGGAGCTGAGCTGAGGTGTCAGCATCCCAGTTTGTAGCTGCATTTTTTCGGTAATTCTTCTCAGGTAGAGCAGGAGCTTGGAGATGCTCAGCCCAGCAGGAGAGTATTCATGCTCTTGCTTTTTTCTGCCCTTTCTTCAAAATGTTTTGTGTCCAAGAATATCTCTTTTTAGGAATCAAAGTGCAGAAAAAGAAACAATCATGTCAGCGCCTGTTGTGGAAAGACTGTGTGTAATTTATTCACTGTATGCTGCATCAAATAGAGTGAGTTTGAGGGGTTTTTCTTATACTGTAAAAGTACACAGGGCACCATATGCTGATTAAAAAGGGGAAGGGCAGACTCTTTCAGAACACAAATGTTTAACTGTGCAGATCACATCCTTTAAAAAGCAGAAAAAGAGAACCCTGCGAGGGTGTAGTCGTACAATAATCCCATCAGGAGTTCTGAAGCCTGTGCGGGTGTTGCCACGTTAAGATTTAATGGGTGTACCTAAAATGCTTATGTTACGCACGTATCATCTGAAACTGGGGCTGGTGCCAGGGTACCGGCTTTTTCTTTGGTTGTTTTGTAAATAATGTAACTGAATATGGTTTGCTGGCCTGAAATTGGCAAAACTGATTTCTGAAGTCACAGGCTGGATGTGCAGTGGTACCGTGTGTTGAATAAGCCATGCTTTGGAGAAAGTAGGCTGTGAAGTAACAGATGGACAGAGGGGAATTAGGAGACAGACCTTTGAAGGAGGCAGGTCCTGATACTGACCTCCTCTGTTTCTTTTCCTGACTTTCCCTGTGTTTTGCTTTCTTCCACAGTGTCTAGGTTGGTTACCTGTTTCTTCTTCCAATTTATCTGCTCAGTAGTACCTGTGTAAGTTCTGTTCCAACAGTTTGGCTTCCTGAAGGAAAGCAAGCAAAAGGAACACTGGCCTGATGTCTGCTGAAGCCAGTGTCAGGTTAAGAGTGTTCGGCAGCATCATCCAGTACCGAAATGATTAACAGCTTCAGCCTGCTTGCTGGTCACTTCAGTGCTGTGTCTGGGGTGGACCTGTTGCTCCTGGACTTTTAGATGTTCTTTTTAGCAGCTCTCGGCAAGTGAGGTTTTCATCCTCTGCTCCTCTGATGCTGTGGCAGCATTGTCTGTTGGCCGGGCAAGCAGGAATCCAAAGATCTCCTGCCTCTGAGATCCATTACAGTCGAGTTCAGAGTGAAGGAACATCGGCTTCTCGCGCAGTTTCAGTCTCCCACTTGCAGAGCAGTTGGGAATGCTGACGTGAAGGATGCTAGTGAAGGGTGGCTCCAGTTCAAACCCAAGTGAGGAAGTGCATTTGTAGTTCTGTGTGGATTTGAATGCCCAAGTGAGGGTGCGTAGAGGTGGAATGGTAAATTGTGTCCATCTGTGAAGTCTGAAGTGATAGTACCAGAAATGTCACGAGGTGGAATAACAAAGGCAGCATCCAGCAGACAGCATTTGTGCCAGCTCTGAATTTGCAGAATTGGCCAGTCTTAAGAAATTGTGGCCGAGTCTGTAGAGTCTTTTGGTATGTCCATTAGCAAGCTTTGAATTTGGGATCACCAAACTTTTTTCCTCTCCTTGGTCAACTTCCTTGTAAATGTGACGATTCTTTTTCTTGACGAGGCTACAATTCCTTTTTGTGGTGTTTTAGGAAATGTGAGGAAAGAGCACAAGATCTCCATGCTCTTGCACACCTTATGCTTGCGCAATGGGGCTTCTCTATCTGGGTTCACATTCTGCAGCAATTCTGCAGTGAGAGGACGTGTCTTCAGGGCTGGGTGGCACTGACTAGATCAGCTCTCGTAGCTACTGTCAATGGGAGCACCCACAAGTCTGATCAGCCTGAACAGACTCTCCATCCCAGATGTCTGGCACTTAACCTCCTTTGTCATTTTATCTCTCCGTAAAAGCTAAAGATGAGGTTGACGGGGGTAGAGGGGGTAAAAAGTGTGGAGAGCTTGAGTTTGTTTCTGTCTTTGCCTAAACCTTCCTCAGAGATTTATCTTGATTGACCAATTAGATGTATCTTGTGGGTGATAAGTCTGCAAAACCCTCTGCGGAGAGGCGCAGAGCCGCAGAGACCGTACAACTCACTGAGAGGGGAAAGCTGCTTGGTACTTAGCAGGATGGGGCTTGAAGTGGTTACTGAATCATGGAGGAGGACTGAGTTGCTGTCTGTGTTGTGGTTTATACCATCCTTCCAATATGCCTTCAGCCATGTTCCTGCCTCCCTTAAGTCCCCCACCCCCCCATCCGGCTCCTGACGTGTTGGGAGCCGTGTGGCCGTGTGCCAGCACCTTCCAGTGCTGCCTCTTCGCCTGACGTCCAAGGCTGCAGGGCTTCTGCTGCACAGGGCTTTTGAGGGACCGCAGTAACCCCTACAAGTGCTAGAAATTAGCAAACCAGCATCGGGGGTGCTGCAGTGCACTAGATAAGAGAGAATATGCTCAGAAGCAGGTTTGCCTTCTCTCCTTTCTCTGTAAACCTTGACTGCCTGCTCTCGGGATTGTCTCTGGCTCATCCCCCAATGATGAGGTGGTGTGGGTTCAGCCCTGTGGGTCACACAAGGTAATTTCACTGCATCTCCACCTTTCCCCTCTAGGAAGAAATGGCACGAGCAGACTCTGCCCAGGCATGCGATTCTCCCAAACACTTTCTTTTTTTGTGCCAAATCTCCATTATGAAAATGGAGGCTGAAACAGCCCAACACTTTCTTTTTTTCATTGCCACAAAGATGTAATTGGTGTATTCTTGTTGTGAGAGGCACAGCCACTAGCATTTCCCTGTGAAGCACCTACCCATCCCCATCCTGTTGGTTTGACTGCCTTCCCAGAGTGTTGAAGTGCACAAGCTCTTTGTACTCTGAAACCTATTCATAGATGCTTATTTCCACTGCTACAACTAAGCGTTTGTTAACATTTTCATTATAGGTCACCCAGTTAATTTGCTGAAGTACTTCCTGGAAGATTTTTTGCAAGTGAAGTTCACTTTATTTCAGAAATCTCAGTCCAATCCTTGCTGCAGAGTCAGATCTCAAAGCTGGCTGAACTCCTCCAGTCAGGAATCCAACACAGAGTAAGCTCTTTAATCACTCACGATTTTCCTTCCTCCTGTAGCCTTGTTAGTGAAACTGTGTGTAACTCAAGAGCTTGCATAAAACCAACATATGTCTGACTTAAAATTTGTCTTCATGTTTTCTGAGCATCACAAAAAAGTAAGGCTGGAAGAAATGTCCAGAGGCCATTCTGTCCTCTGCAATCCAAAACAAGATCAACCATACCTGAGCCATAGCTGAGGCAGTTATTTAAACTGTTCTCAAAAGCAAATTCAAAGCTATGAAAATGGACTCGTTAGTGGGAAACCTCACTCCCTGCACTTGAAACTGCAGCCTTTAGAAAGCAGTTGAGCCCCATATGATTTGTGTGTTGCAGGAGGTATGTGACATGCATCTCAATTCTTGCTCAGACTTGATCAGAAGGTGCTTCCTGTGGTGTTAGCAGCTCGGTGGAGAGAAATACTCTGGTTTGTAATTATCAGCAAGACCATCATTTTATGTGAGTTGCCTGGAATACTGCTTATAAAAGTCCCCGGCGCTTTTATAGTTAAGCTAAAGTGACTTTTAGGTGCCCCTGTTTTTGAAGGCATGGTGTGAGACATCTTAAAGCAGCCTGATTTGCCTGGAATGGGGAGTCCGCATCAGAACTGAAGGCCCTTGAAATTACCAGTTACTTCTGGCTGATTCTTATCTACTGGTTAGGAACCCACAGGCTCCTTACTGAGGAAACACCTGCTCTTATAATAGCCAAGGAGAGACCAAGGGTGGGAAATCCATCTGCATAATCTGATGAGCATTAAACTAACCAAGTCAAAAGCCAAGGAACTAACTTAATCTTCTGTGATCTTTTTCCCTCCCTCATTCAAAGGTAGGTTGAGGACACAGTTGCACGTCCCAGTCTCAGGATGTTACTGGAGCTCTGCTCAAAATAATATGCATGAAAAGCAAATCTCTGATGTGTGGAATTAATGATTTGGGGGACAACAAGGACAGCCGAATGGTATTTTAGAATGCAAAACTGCAGTGTGCCATAGGGGCACTCACAAGCCAAATTCCCACTCCTTGCAGCGGAGCCAAGTGGAAATGCTTCATCCCCAGGTCTTGAGGGGGTGGCCTGTTTGCTGTAGTGAGTGTGTCTGCCAGGTCACTGCTGGCTGGTAAAGCAACACAGCTGTCCTCAAGTCTTGGTTTCACATCACGGATCCCTTGAGTTTGAAGAGAACTTCCCTGCTGACATGGAGTTAATAGGTACTGAAAGCTGCATGAGGTTCAGTTCCTCTATGGGACTAAGAAGGGAAAGGCAGGCAGAGTGGGAGGGAAAGGGAGATAGATAGATACCCACCAGCTTTGTTTCCTTCTGAGGAGCCTGGAGGAGTGGTGGTGTAGCCCACTGTAGAATGCAATAGATACAGCTACCCCTGATTGATAATCTTACCTGCCTTGAAGGTTGCATTGAGGTGTGCAGTAGTGTGCTAAATCCCACCTGCGGTCGTAACAAAGTCTGAGCAAGATCGTCACGGGCCTGCTGCTTCTTTGAGATAGTGTAGCATATGGTGGCAGATCTGACCAAGCTTCCAGCTATTGCTGCTGTCAGGGAAAAAGGCACCGAGCATCTGCTTTGGTGGCTATGAGGAGCCTATGTGGGGGAGTAATGCTTGGAGCAGCAGCGTGAGGACGCCTGCTCCAGCTGTCCTGCTGTCTCAGTGTGGTTCTGGCTGCCGGCTCCATCCTACCTTCAGAAAGACTCAGTCGCTGCCTTGCACGCCTGTGAGAGCAGCGCTGCTTCAGAGGTGCTGTTTCTTTGATGGGCTGGTTCACGAAACTGGGGCCAGGCACTGGCCAGGGTTCAGGGCTCTGCTCTCAGCTCACTGGGTGGCCTCAGGCACGTCACTTGACCATGGTTTGAAGTGTGAGTTGTGAGCTCCAGTTCTTCAAGGTAGGAACAGGGAATTGCTCTGTCTGCAGAGTGCAAGCACAGAGGGACCTTGCTCTCCACACACTGTCCGCCTGCTACTGTAATGTGAACAATAACCTAGAGATAAAGATGAGGTCAGGAAACATCTCTTAAACTTGGTAATTCACCCTGATGGGAAGATTTATGTTACTGACTGGGCTGGAATTGTGCCAATTTTTGATCAGTGTCCAAGTAACTGTGCAGAAATATTATACCACAGGGGGATAAAAAAGAATTGTTTGGCTCATGCTAACGCAAAGCTTGCTACCTTCTAATTTTGCAATCAAAACAAATACCATCCTGTCCTGCACGAACAGCAGCAAGGGAGTGAGTGAGCCATCCGTTAAATGTTCGGCGCTGCCAAAGGAAGTGGCAGAGCCGTTAGCTGTAGCAGCAGGCTTACTGGCACACTGCACATTTCATGGGGCTTTATAGCTTCTTTTAAAATAGTCTCCACCGCTGCAGACAGTCTGTGGGCTGCATCAGCTGAGGAAAATGTTATCCTGCTAGTACAGGGAATTATTAACATGTTCTCTCTGTGCCAACTGTCTCTCCACTGACTGACCCATCCAAGCAACTCAATGAAAGGAGAGAGAAAAAAAATCCTTCCAACCTAGCTGGGCTTTTTTTTTTTTCCTTTTGATGACTGGTTTGGCTGAGGGATGTGCCAGACCCCGTAGCTTTGCCGGATGCCGCACTGAGGTTGCGACTTAGCACAAAAGAACAGACTTAAACTCCAGAGAAGCAAGATTTATTTGAGAGTTTGGATTTGGTTTTGCTTTTAGTTATTGTCCCAGGCTGGGATGAGTAAGAAGGAGGAGAAATGCACGGCGTGTGACAGCAAAAGGGAGTACTTTATATTTTTAATACAAAATCTCTACATGTGTAGCCAGAAAAATGAAGAACGGTTTCTGTTACTTGAACATTACAGGTCTGAGGAATGGGATAAGTAATAATTTAATTTAAATTTAGGAAGTTAGTACTCCAGGGCTAAACGAAGTCCAACCGTAGGCCCTCACTGGAAGAAGCACATGGTGCCTGTGCCAAGGCTGGCTGAGGCTGTCTTCACTCTAGGCTTGTGCAGTCCCTTGTAGAGCTGACAGCTGGGCTCCCTAACAGTTGAAACAATTCCTGATACTAATGCAATCGCAGTACATGCTGAAGTCCTGAGACTGGAGCTGTGTATTTTGATTCTACTTGTAGTTGTGGGATAGTTTGTGTAAAGCTTACTTGGTTTTTGTGTGCGAGTCTACTTAGGTGTTGTGGTGGATGATTTGCATGGTAAGTTGAGATGTCAGATGGTCATGCCTCTCACTTTCCTCGTTTGATAAATAAGATCTGACAACTGGTAGAGTTCTCAGGCAGGGCAATGGCCTCTCTGAGTTCAGTGTGATGCTTTTGGTCATTTCCAGAGCACTTGCACTCCAGCTTCCAGATTCCTCACAATCCTACTTTTTATATTCTTAAAAAGAATATTCTTTTGAAATTTAAGAAGTAAGGAAATGGATGTAGAAACTTTTTTTTTAGCTTTGAAAATGAAGGAGAAATCTGATACCAAAGCACCTTCCTCAGCAAATGATGAAGAAGTTGATGGACCAAGCGTTAAAAGTGTGCAGTGAAGCCCAGGCACATTAAAGCTGTATTTATGCCAAGAACAGATACTTCCAGTGCTGCTGAGATAGCCCACGTAGCTTTTCTGCCTTTCAGCTGCAGGATCCAGCATTCAAATGACAGCCCTGCAAAGGGGTTTGGGGTTTGTAGTCACTCGTGGTTGTAAAAAAGGAGTTGGAGCATGCAAGTTGAAGAGGATCTGTCAGAGAACTAGCTGGGCTGACTGTCATGATTCTGCCCCTCCTGTTTTTGGTAATGTTCTTAATTAAAATCCTTTCTGAGTTTTGTCACCGATGACTGTTACATGCCTCTCTTATGTGGAATACACAAGCCTTGTTTAAGCTTAATAATCAAAATGTGCACATGAAGAGGCAGTGCATGTCCTGCAGAGTCTGCAGGGTGGAGCAGAGCAAGACAGAAAGGAACTGTCACTATCTCCATGACCCAGAGGAGCTGTGGTGTGAAGGTACTGAACGCCTTTGGCTAAGGTTACAGAGGGAGTTTAGGAGCAAAAGGAGCTAGATCTGTGGTTTTTTGAATTACAGTTCTGGGGTTTAATAAAAAATATTTTAAAAATCCATATCAAATGGAGTTTGAGAGGTAGGAGAACATCAAGAAATTCAAATGAAAATAGAATTGTTGTGTTTAACCTTAGGTATTTAAAGGGAAGACTTAAGTTACACTGCACAGTTTCAAACTTGTGACTGAAATGCTCTGTAGTAGGAGGAATTGCTCTCTGTGGGCATTTTATTTCCTGTCAATCCTTGCATTGGATTCAGCTTGTTAATCAAGAAGACAGCAAACAAAGTGCTTCAGTGGTGGTCACTAGGGACCTGCAGTCAGCACTGAGTACACTTGGATGATGGATGTTGCTCAGAGGCCTTGGGGTCTGAAATCCATGCAGAGAGCTGCCCGGGAGGAGACAGAGTGAAACTTTTTCATTATCTTTTCTTCTTTGTATTTCTTCCTCTATTCTGCCCCACTTGATCTGAGGATTGCATTTTGCAAGATTTCTGCTGCTGCTTTGAGTTGATGGAACATCAGAAAAAAATGCTTCCCCAGTTTCTTCCAAATCTGAAATCCCAAGTAACATCCCAGTTTTGAGACTCCTTGCCCAGAGGATGCCAGTGTCCCTCGTGGCTGCTTGGTGATCACCCTGCACGACCAGCACGATCAGATGCAAGAGCTGGGGAACAGAGACTGATCCTTTTTAAACTACTAAGCTGGGCTCTTGAGCTATCAAAGAATAGGGATCAGAGGCCTGATGCTGGATCTTGTCATATACATGGCACAGGGAAGCCCTGCTGTCATCTCTGCCTTCTCTGTGTTCTTGGAATGTAATGGATGGTGGCAGAGTCAGAGCTGGTCTTGTCTGTTCTCTGCACACATAAGCACATGTACTTGCACCCAGATTTGGATTAAGTTTTTTAACATTTTCATTTTCCATAGGAGCACTACAAAAACAAAACAAAACCACTATACAATTAACTCTAAAGAAATAAACCAGATCTGGTTTCTGGAGCCAGGGACACCTCTGAGCCAAGCTGAGCTGGTCCATGGTAAGGTGCACCCAGTTACCACAGCACCTGGAGCACCAGCTGCTTTACGGTGTGCTTCCCTGTGCCACAGCATCACTGGGGTGGTGGAGTGTCCTGGTTAGAGTTGCTGGGGCAGCAGCTGGCCGATGGAATGCGAATGCCTCTGCTACCTCGGCAAGCCTGAGAAGACCAATATTTAAACATCCCTCCCTGCTGCAGATCTGTTTGTTTGTACACATCTGTCTTTGTAAAAATCCCCCAAATTAGCTGTGTTTATTTTTGCCATCATCTAATCAGCAATTCAAAGGGTAAGCTGATGCTCTGTATTTAGTCCAGATACTCAGTAGAGATGATTAGGGATGTATCAAAGTTTTGAGTTTTTTTCTCTGAGGACATCTTGCCTGCTGTCTCCTCCTTCCTGGATTACTGCAGCTTCTGTCTCTGCTCATGTTTCGCTGTGCAACCAAGTAGCATATGTTAGTGAGAGTATTTGTGTGGCTTTCTGAACATTTCTGAAATAACTTGCTTCTCTAAAGTGATTGTGGTCTGTTTGCCATGAGAGGAGTAGCTGCAGTCCTGATGTGAATTGAAATATCAAAAGTTTATGGACAATGACATGGCAAAGCTGTTTACCATATGGTATACAAGACACCATTTCTTTTCCCTGCAGTTTGCCCAGGAAAACATAGAATGAAATAATGTGATAGTGTCTCCTTCTGTATTTTGTGTATGTCTTTATGGGAGAGCACGACGGTGCTCTCTTAGCCGGGTCATGGGATATTAGTATTACATTAACTGCTACTTAGAGTGAGACTTCCATATGAAACGAAGTTTCCAGTCAGGTACATGTAGTAACGGGTGTAGTAAGGCATTTTTGAGATTCAAAGTGCAGATCACTTCATGTTAGGATGTTTCTGGTGATACCTTTCATTCACAAATATTCACAGCACCTCCCTCTGCTCCTTCTTCCATTTCTCTGGATCGAGCTCCTCTTGGCAGCTGTCATCTGCTCTTGAGTACAGGATTTTAGACTAACCACCAGTTTAGAGACTGGTGAGCTGACTCGGTGCCAGCTGGTGTGGGTCTAGAGACAACATAGTTAAGTTTACATAGAGCTGCAAGCTCTGGATTTACTAGGTTGGATCAAAACGTTCATGGGAGTCCGTGAGTGATATCCTAACTGTGTTCCCTAACCATATTCGCACGCTGCCCCTGTGTTTTCTTTGCATGAAGATGCTCGCTGAGCCAGAGAAAGCAAGAACTAGTCCTGTGAAGCTTAATGGCTCTCTGCAGGCTCTAACTTGGTCATCGCTGTTCCACTGTCACTTGTGTCTTGAACTGTGCCCATCATCAAGATAAAGTGTGTTACAGGGAATGAAGCAGATGGGGTAAAGAGCCCGAGTTCAAGCACTAAACAGCAGAAGTGTCTGAACACGACTGCATCGAGTATCTGTATTTACACATTGTCCTCTTCCTCTCATTTGATCTAGGTTGTATGGTTGGACCCTGGAAATGGGATGTCAGTCCCATTCAGGGAGCATAACGGAAGAAAGAAAATCTCCCAGTTGCTGCTGCTGCTGTGACAGCGAGTGAGAGCAAGAGCAGGAAAATGTCGACAGTCACATCAGCAATCCAGGCTCCTCAGGGCCCTGTGAATCCGCCGCCTCCGGAGGTCACTAATCCTAATAAGCCTGGCCGGAAAACCAACCAGTTGCAGTATATGCAAAATGTTGTGGTAAAGACCTTGTGGAAGCATCAGTTTGCTTGGCCTTTTTACCAACCTGTTGATGCAATTAAATTGAATTTGCCGGTACGTTATCTATCTCCTTCTGCTCGGTGTTCTGGTCTTGGAAAGCTTTGTGCTGGGGAGGTCAGTTTTCTGATCACTGGGGCTTCCTTCATAGCTTGCCTCTGTTTACTTCTGTGTGTCTCCCCCCGTCCTCCCACCTCTGTCCGATTCCATAGTCTTGAAGCCTGTGCTCTTCTGAGCATTTGGCACCGGGGGACACTGGTGGCTGTGGAAGGAGTTCTTGGGCTTTGTAGTCGAGGTTGTGATAGTGATAGACTAAAAAGCTACAAAAACTAGCAAAAAATTACAAAATTAATAAAAGCAAAGGTGAAATTTACAGTTCCACAAAACCTTTGCTGTTTTTGGGAGGGGGAATGAGGAGAAAACTGGGACTAGAGGGAGATGTGATCAACACTCTGTGTGTATCAGGAGATGTAACATCTTCCCCATTTCTCCAACAGGATTATCACAAAATAATAAAAAACCCCATGGACATGGGGACGATCAAGAAGCGCCTGGAACATAACTACTACTGGAGTGCCAGTGAATGTATGCAGGATTTCAACACCATGTTTACAAATTGTTACATCTACAACAAGGTAAAGAGCCGAGACAGGCCTTTTGCTGGGGCACTGCCTAGAAGAGACCCACCTACAACTGTTACAGTGCAGGTTTTGAGCAGGGCCAGCTCCGCTGCGCTCCGGGCTCTCCTCGCGAGGATTTGGAATGCCACTAATTGCAACCACATTACTTGAAACACACAAAGCTGTCTTTGTGCTCTCTCTTTCTTCCCCCAGACTAGTTAAAATGGCAAACGTTCCTTTTAATTATAGGTAGATTTCTCTTCTGGGGTTACGTAGTGAGTTTTTAGTCCTTTTATTTTCAGCTGGGAATTCTTTTAAGATGAGCTATGGTTTATGTAGTGCTTTGCAGGTGTCCTGGGGGGCGTTAGAGTGACGTGTTACTCTGGCTGTCTAGCAGCAAATGGTATCTCTCAGCAGCAGAGCAGTTCAGGAAGTGTAACTCTGTTCTCTGCCTGTGTCTCATCCATGATTACCTTTAGATTGCTTATTATTATTTTGGGTTTGTCTTGTTTGCCGTTTTGTTAGGTTGTTAAAAGCCTCTGTTCTTTGTATTATGTTTTCTACAGTGGTTTGTCATCGTTGACCCATACTGGAGAACAAACTGCAATAAACAAATTAATTAGTTTGAGCCACAGTGTGTGTGTTTACACTTCTCTTTTGGACCTGCTGGCAAGCAGGGGAAGACAGCTCATCTGTTCCAGTTTGCTGCTTCCACTCTTGCACAGGATGCTAGTTATCAGGCTCCTACTGAAGTGCTGATAACTCTAGATGCAGTGTACTTAGAGGCTGTAATTATTGCATGCTGGACCAGAACAGGAGAGCAGGAGGGTAGCACGCAAGGAGGGAGAAGAGCTAATCTGTCTGTTGTTGGAACTCAGATACCATCATTTATTTGAAGGGCAGTGTCACTGGGGATTTCAGTGCCTGATCTTGAACCTCTCTGCTTCTCACGTGTGGATGGTACAGCATGTGCTTGTATTCCTCTTTCTGCAGCCCACAGATGACATCGTCCTCATGGCCCAAGCCCTGGAGAAGATATTTCTGCAGAAGGTTGCCCAGATGCCCCAGGAGGAAGTCGAATTATTACCCCCAGTTCCTAAAGGCAAAGGTCGCAAGCCATCAGCAGGCACGCAGAGTGCAGGTATTAACCCTCTCCAGGGACACTGAATGTTAGGAGCCCGTTGCTGAGGCTGACCCACCTTCCAAGCTACCTGGCATTGCAAACAGCAAAGAGACTGGGAAGGGAGAGTGTAGTCTGATGGCTAAAGCAGCAGAAAGTGTGAGATGTCTTGATAATGTTCACCCAGTGTCTCAGGGCTTGTCTGTCTTAGGGCCACTCTGCATTTGCCACACAGACATCTCGCCATCTGTGACTTGCCCACCCACGCAGCACTTCGGTGTGGGAGAGCAGTGCTGTTGCTTCCTGTGTGCAAAAAAGAAACCACGGCAAGAGGTGACAGAGTAGATGTGCCAGTCTGCTGCAAGTGACAGACCATGCATAAAATGCCTTCCTAGACCTGGGTTTATCCAGCTCGCCCAAGGTCCTGGCAGAAGTCTGACACAGCAGAAGCTTGGACTCAAGTCTTGCCAGTCCCCTAAACACAGAATAACATGTTTGGTTTTTTGTTTTCGTTTGTTTGGTTTGGTTTTTCACAGATGGTTGAAACATTGCAGAATAAGGATCAACAGAAAGGGTTTATCAAGCCATAGCAAAGGGCTGTGTAGACCCTTCCGTGCCAGTAGAAACTAGAGTTTAGTTCAGCTTACCTAGAGTTGATTTTTAAATGGACTTAGGACTAAAATGTGAAGGCACAGTAAAACAGTTCATAAACGAGCTTGTGTGGGCTGAATTAAACTGTGGCAATTTTTTTTTCTGTAAACAAGGTCTAATTGTTGCTCTGGGAAAGTCAACTGCTCCTCTTTTGTTTTCCACATCTCAGGTGCCAAATTAAGCTACAGCTTCATCCAAGCTCTGAGAAATTTGTGATGTGTCTTTTTGGCATATTAACAAGATAAAGGCTGCTATAAAACACAGAAGACTATTGATACTTTGGTTATTACTTGATCTGTCCCCTTTAACTTTTTACACCAGTAGACAGGTCTAGCACAAGAGATAGTTGCCTGGCTTTCAGGGGACTTAGGCTCTGCTTCCAGCTCTGTTTCTTTTGTTGTATAACTTGTGGCAAATCTCAAGTGCGTGGGACTCTTGGGCATTTAGCTGGACTTGGGGGAGTGGTTGTTACCATTGGTCCCATGTAGTTAAAACACAGATTGATGTCTGTCCAAAAGAGCTGCCTTCCTTTGTTACCTCTCCTTGAACTCCTGCTTTTTTATTGAGCACAGAGTAGCTCTGAGAGCACAGGAGGGGTGAGGACCGTCCCAGAGCAGCGCACACCCCATGTGCAAAGCTTGCATGTGGCTGGCCTAATGCTCGTGGTACAAGGACTTAGGTCGGTGATTCCTCTGTGTTTTTGTTGACTTCTGGGTAACAGCACCACAGAAATCACCCTGTGTCCTTCATGCTCTTCCTGTGGCCTTAGACTGGGAGCCTTTCCCAAGCCCATGATTGCACAGTCCGGCAACACCAGCGTCACTTTGTTCCCAGTGTCTTGTTGGCACTTGTAACCGTCAGTACATTGCAGTGCCTTTTCCCTTTGTCATTTGAAAGGAGCGCAGCAAGCAGTGGCCGTGTCTTCCGTCTCCCCGCCGGCCCCGTTCCAGAACGTCCCTCCAGCCGTGTCTCAGACGCCCGTCATTGCTGCCACCCCTGTGCCAACCATCACTGCTAATGTCCCGCCTGTCACTGCCCCTCCCGCCGCTGCTCCCCCTCCGCCTGCTGCTCCGATAATGCCCGTGGTGCCTCCTACGCCACCGGTCGTCAAGGTAAATGGAGAACCCGACCCCTTCCTCTTCAGAAGGCAGTGTCGCTCGCGGAGCAGCGCTCTATTGTCATCCGCTCACTGCCGGTTACGGCCGTTCCTCCTCTTCGCGTTGGACTCCCTGCCTCTCTGGCCGTTGGTGTCCCTTTGGGGTGGGCTCAGACAAGCGCTTGCTGTCGAGTTTGAGAGGCTTGAGAACAGTTTTACTGCACCCCGGCTGTGGTGATTGATGTCGACTGTAATTGCTCCGGCTCGGTTCCAGGTTCTCACCTGGCCATAGCCTTAGCAACTGCCAATGGTCTGTGAACCAGAGGGCTCTTGGAGACTTCCCCCATTTTGCACCATGTAGCCCAAATCATCTCTTCTCTCTGACTGAGCCACTGATTTTTCTGGGGCTGTTCCTTTAAGGTTTGCAGACTCCAGCATTAGGAATGTTCCTCTCTGCCATAAACCAGTTTGAGACAAGCCTGTCACTCCAGTTGGAGGAGACTGATGTTGCCTGCAGGTTTTGGGTGCATTACTTCTGTCTTCCTTACCGAGTAATCTCCTGGGAGTTGTCACTGGCGTTTTGCTGTTTACTATGTTAATTTATGGGTAAATGAAGATGTTGCTCTAAATAATTGGAATTTTCCTAGCAAGCCATGTAGTGCTTTAAAAATGGTGAAAGCACAGCTCAGAGAAAGCTGGGGTTTTTTTTTTTCTAAACTGGGGAAATAACTGCAACAATGTTGGTGTTCTCTGGTGGTGTTCTCTGGTGGGAGGTTGCTTGGACCAGCAGAGCCACAGAATTGGTTTGCTTATTTAACCCTATAGTTTGGGAATTACTAGAAAAATTTTAAGTTGCATCTTTTTGCAGCTAAGCTGTCCTCCTCAGAAGCCTGTCTCGTGCTTCGGTTTCTGTCCACGTAGCTTGTTTCTGAGAATCTGTTTTAATATTAAAGCTTAAGGATGAACCCAGAAGTGAATTTGCCAAATACACACTGCAAAAATAATTCTGCTTGGGATTTACTTAAGATTTCCCTTAGATTTCCCTAAGGAACTGTTTTCCCTCCTTTCCTTCTCTCCTCAGAGAAATAAATCCTTCACAAGAGCACGAGAGAGCTGACCGGACAGACACAGCTTGAATTTATGTGAGAGGGGTTTTATTTGCTTAAGGCAGAATCATTAAATTCTTGCTCTTGTCCATAACAAGCAAATCGACTTTAGCACACCCACTAAATTCAAGGGAGTGAGGTCTCGTGGGTCTTTGGTGATTAATATGCTTTGGTTCAGAACTTATAGCCTGATCCTGCCACTGGGGACTCAGACATGTGGTTAAGTTACTGACACTTACTAAGTCACGATGCATCAGCTGAGCTGCAGTAATCGACTGGGCGCACTCCTTTCCCTTGGCAAACGTGAGGTAAGAGTCCTTGGTTTAAATCTCCGTGAAATACGTAGAGCTAACACATTTTGCATCGTGTTTGGGGTTGGGTTGGAGATGTGCAGGTGGCTGGTTACTGTGGCTCAGATGACGTGTTGTAGTCACTGAATGGCGTGTTGAAGCCTCCGGTCACAAGTCCCGTTTATCCCGGTAACTGTGTTTTCTGTCAGAGGGCAGGCAGATCTCAGAAGTAAGGATGAACTGCGCTAGGTTTCTGCTAGCGAAGCACGAGAGCTGGGCACGTACTCATGAGGTCTGTCCATCTGCTGTTTCAGAAAAAGGGAGTGAAGCGGAAAGCAGACACGACAACCCCCACCACCTCCGCCATCACCGCCAGCCGGAGCGAGTCACCCACGCCCCTCTCGGACCCCAAGCAGGCCAAAATCATCGCTCGACGGGAGAGCGGCGGCCGGCCCATCAAACCACCAAAGAAAGACCTTGAAGACGGAGAGGTCCCCCAGCATGCAGGGAAGAAAGGCAAACTCTCTGAGCACCTCAAGTACTGTGACAGCATTCTCAAGGAGATGCTCTCGAAGAAGCATGCGGCCTATGCGTGGCCCTTTTACAAGCCTGTTGATGCAGAGGCCTTGGAATTACATGACTATCATGATATTATCAAACACCCCATGGATCTCAGTACTGTTAAAGTACGTCCACATTTACCACCTCTTTTGCAGGGTGTCACAGCCCTCTGCTTGCAGAGGACTGGCTCCTTCTGGGGGAGGGGGAAGGGACAAGGGTGGAAAACAACCTGCTTGGATATCAGCTGGATATTTTTATATTTTGTTGCCTTCCCCTCTCCTTTTTTTTTTTCTTTTTTTTTCTTTTTTTTTCCTCTGTAACCTGGAACATCTTTTTTTTTTTTTTTTCTCTGCCCTGCAAAGCAGACTGTACAGTGGCACCCTCTCCTCTTTATGGATAGTCCAGCTATTTACACTCGTGTCCTTGGGATTGTCTTGCACTCTGAGAAGAGGTGCTGTGTTTCGCAGCGTTCAATTGATAGTATCCCCTTTCCCGAAGCTGCTGCCTGCCTGCTCGTTGGCACGATGTGTGGTCTAGATAGGCTTACGCTGAGCAATTCCAGCTGGAACATGATGATCACCTGGTGCTCATGGATGGGAGGAAATAATGTGATGCTTGTGTGGTTTGTGCTTGGCTCTTCAAGAGCTTAGCGTGGTCCGATATTCAGGGTGTTTTTCCCAGTAGATTGGGAGGTTTTCTGAATCCCTCTTTAACATCCGTGGAGCAAAGCCATGTTGTTCTAGTTCCCATCTTCTGCTCATGAGCCAGCTGCTGGAATTGGTATTGGTGGAGGTGAGACCTTCCTCCACGTGCAGGAAGCAGAGGTATTTCTGCTGGCTTTCACTAGCATGTCAGGAGAGATTTGCTGCCAGCTCAGCCAATGCCTGGGATTGTCGAAACACCCGGGTGACAAACGGGTGGCTACATTCCTGGTTCCTTTCATATTCCTTAGCAAATCCTACCTAGTACCCAGAAGCAGCGTATCGTGCCCTGATACTACAGCAGCAATATTTTAATGAGTATTTTAGATGTGTTATTTAGTGGTGAGAGAATAGTTGTCATGGTTTCTGCATTCAGGACTGAACCAGGAGTTACCAGTGTCTGAATTGCCATTCTGATGCTATGGTCCTGGGCAGGTTTTTCCCCAGCTCGGTGCCATAGTTTTCCCTGTCATAAAATAGAGATAACACTTAACCTACCTCACAGGGCTGTTGTGAGGACAGATATATGGAGGCACTATCTAGGTACTAATTATTGTTATTTGATTGGGCTTGTACAGAAAAGACTGTTTCTGAGCTGGCAGAAGCACTGTAAGCTCTGGTAGAGCTCGGCTTGGAGACCATTCTCCTCCTCAGCTTGCAGTGCCGGTGCTTTGCTTACAAAAGCCAGTGCAAGGTGTAGTGCTTTGGACTTGCAATTAAGCTGAGCTGTGTTAAGGTCCTGCAGCAATTTCCTGGCAGAAGAGGAGGGCAAGACCAAGGGTGAATTGAGCTGTGGGCAAGAGAGACTCTGAAACACAGTGGTAGAAGCAGGAGAAGGGGCTAGGCTGAACACAGCAGTCTGTGAAGTTGAAGCACTGGTGCCTGGCTCTGATGTTCTGCTTATAGAGGAAGGTTCCAGCGTTTTCTTGGGTAAGTTTCCATTTTCTCTTGCTCTTGAGTGCAGATAAGGAAGGAAGAAGCTCCCCTCCGTTTTTGGTACTGCAGTGAGTTCACCGTCTTGCTGATTTAGGCTGCTTAGTGCTGCTTAATCCTTGTGCATTAATTACATGACTTGCCATCAGGGTCTGCTCACTTCACTTTGTATTGCAGTTGCTCTTCTCCACCAGCTCGGAGGTCCATCCACATGGCTTGGATCACAGGCTAATGAATGATTAGGGTGATGAGGAGGCCCACCTCCTGCTCAGAGCAGGGTTGCTTACACACTCTGATGTGCTCCTTGCCAGGAGTCAGCACCTTCTCAGCTGAGTGAGTCTCACCAGCTCCTCTGGTGCCAGTGAGTGGACTGGGAGCAGGACCAGGTTGCAGATGGGGTCTCTGGTGGTGTTCCCTAAGTCAGATCAGAGGTACAGCACTTAGATGGCAAGAGGAACCTTCATATCTGATGTTCTGTTTACTGTGCATACAGTTTACATTTGCCCCTGGTTATTGTAGGCTACATGTCAAAGATCTGTTCTAAGAGTCTATAAACTGGCCAGTAGCTTTAAAGGAATTCTGAAGTGTATTTGGTTCCCAGAAACAACCGAGATGGGAAGAAGCACCTTTTGCTCAGTGCAACTGTTCTTTTTGTTACCGTGATAGAGAGGTAAGTGCTAAGAAGACCTTTTCTCTGCTACTCTTGTGAACAGAGGTTGTTAGATGATCATGTCCTAGATGAACTGATTTTGTTACCGTACTGACTTCAGTGGGACTGCTGGTAAACTTCATCCTTTCAGACCTGTTCTCAGCTCCGTCATGCTTCCTTGACTTGCTAGGGATGCTGTGGGTCTCCAGAGACCTGAAGCCCTGGGTGAATGCGATGAGGGTAGAGATGGAAAGAGAAATCCCCACTCTCTCAAAGCTGGTGTTTCCATGTGTGGTTAGGTGGCTTCTTATTGCAAGAGATTCTGGGCTGTATTGTGGATGATCTAGGTGCAAAGCTGTGGCTTGAGTTGGTGATGTCTTCACACGTACATCTCTTTATAGTACTTAACTTCATTATTTTAAAAGTGTACACTTGCCTTTTTTTCTGCAAGTACAGGTGATGTTCCCTTCTGTACCCTACTAGGCTAGGGCAGAAAACTGGAGACAGGTTGATAGCAGACCCAGTGGAGTCTTTTTCTATGTAAAGACTCAGGGTTTGTCTTTCCACATGGTAGTATTTTTCTTAATAAACTCATTTGAAGTGCTGTCTGGTATTGTTTTTTTATGGAATGTTTTATTATCGTTGCTCTTGGCCTGTAGATCGTAGCGTGACTTCTCTGAGATGTAGTCTATAATTCATTAACTGCGTGGAACAGAAGCCTGCCATTTGCAGGCAGTGACATTCTCCAGTGTCAGGACTTTGTGGCTCTGAAAGGTTATAGATTTAATTCTGCACAAGTGACAATGGCTGTGGTAAAGCAGCACATCTAATGGCCTTCAAACTAATCTTGAAGGAATTATGGAAGAAAGTGAAACATAAGCACTGCTGCATCTGTAACGGATTCTCTGATACCCAGCTGCTTGTCTCTTTGGCTCTCTGGTTATATCAGGTTTGATTTTATTCAGAGAATATCCTTCATGTCCTGGAGCACTTTTTATTTCAGGCTGTGCACCCAGCAGAGGTGTGCTTCAGAAGGATGTGGAGATGTTTTTGGCTGTGTGTTTGGTGGAGGAGGCAGGTTGGCTGCCATGACAGTACCAGTTGCAGGTGAGAGGTGGAGGGGCTGTAGCTTGTTGCAGACAGGAGCAGAGGGATGTGCTGAAGTGCAGTGCTGGAGCTGGGACCGAGAGTGGGAAGAGCCAAAGGGACAAGATCAATGAGCTCATCTCCACCTCAACTCTTTGATAGTCATCACAGAGCAGGAAAGAGCAGAACTGCTCCGAGTAGAAAGAGGAAAGGATGAAAGCATGAGGAGAAGCAGGGTTATGCTTTAACAGCTAAGCGGCAGCAGCCCTAATTCCCTGTAGCAGGTGAAGAGTTGCTCTGAAGCTGCAGCAGCACCGTGTTTCCACTGCCCTGTCCACAGGGCCCACTTGCAGTGTGTTCATGTCCCCCTCATGCTGGGGAGCTTCGGTGTTGGGAAGGCAAGGCGCTGTGCTCGCGATGGAGCTGGGGGGAACTGGGGCACCTCTTCTCTTGCTCCTTCCTCTACCTGCTGGCTCAGCAGCAGCAATCTGGTTGTCTCTGCCTTTGGCTTATTGAGTGGTGAACAAGCAGCAGTCCCTCGCTGTGCGAGCGGACTCGTACAAGGTGTTTACTTGAGGAGTAAAGCGCTACCTCCAGGCCTCTAACCGTGCTCACCAGGAAACCTCCCTGCAGTGAACAGCTGTGGTTTCAAAGCAGCTGAGTTTGGGCTCTTGAAAGCAAGGAGATGTTATTTGGGGGGGAATTTTTAAAGACTTCTTTAGTTTCACCTATTTTAGAGCACAAACGCAGCTTCACAAAGCAGCTGCTCTCAAGGCAGGTTCTGTAAGGTGCAGTTAGACCCCCAGAAATTGGACCGAGTCCTTACTAGCCAACAGAGATGGCATTTTCTCTAAGGTTGCTGCTGGACCTGTGTGGCCCTGTCCCTTCTCAGCATCTGCCCTGGCGTGTCCTTTGAGGGCACGATGTTCAGTTTAGTCTCGGAAAGAGACAGTGGAAAGGGGCCCTGTTAGATCTTCAAACATGTAAAAGATTGCTGCAAGGGTGGGAACAGAGTTTTCTCTGCCTCCTCTGTGGACAGGGCAAGACTCACCTTAGAGCAAGTGACAGGCATTTGGGAAGCGGATTTCTGAACGTTAGCAAATATCAAACAATTGAATGGATTTCTGGGGGAAAAATGAGATTGCAGAGGTAAATGTTGCATAGGGTGGAGAATGGAGCAGCTCTGTGCTGGTCCTGCTTGTCTGTAACGCCTGATTTGCAATTTTAAATCTCATAACTTTTTTTAAGCAGCTGCGTGTCTCAAAGTGAATTTGTAAGCAAAGATATTCCAGCCCAACAATTTAAAGTCCTTCTTTTTTTTTCTTTTGTTAGGTTAATTATTCTTTACAAGAAAACAAAACAGAAATCCACAGATTAAAACCGTTAGGCTAGAAAACTGTTGTGTTTGGATGAAAGCGAAGCCTCAGACACTGGCATGTATTTCATAGGCAGTAATCAGCCACTGAGTGTGCCAAACAAATACAAACGCATCAAAAAGGCCTTTCATGCAGTAAGATGTATTTTAAAATAAATTGGGCTCTTTCGTTTCACCATGTGTTTTGCTTTGGAATTGGCCTCAGACTCTTTGCAGCCAGCTCTCCTTCAGACAGGAGAAGCACAACCCTAGTTCCCTTGCTGTCTCTGCTGTGGCTAGAGGCTGTCTCCTCATTCATTTACCAAGAGACTGAGGTTTTGTGACAAAAGTTTGACAAGATGTCCAGCTGCAGCATAGCAGGGAGAGAAGCCACAGGAATGTCACCACCCTGCACGCAGGTCCCTCTGAAGCTGCATCCCTGGAGGTGAAATCCTGCCCTGTTAGGAACAAAATCAGTTCTAGGAGCCACTGCAGTGTTTCAGGATGGTTACAAGGTCTACTCTGTGGCTGTGAAATATCTGTAGCTTCCATTGAACAAATTTTACTTGTGGTAAGGCTTCCAGCAAGGGTTCTGGCCCCTGAGCAGCCCTGCTTTCTGCTCAGACTGGGGACAGGTCTTCCCAGAGCACGTTTGCAGCCTGTCTGCCAGGCAGCCGCTTCCCCTCACTGGGGATACAGGTGCACAAGGCGTACAAAAGGGAGGCCTGCGAGCACTTGGCAAATAGAGAATTTCTTTAAACCCAGGTCTTTTAAATGCAAATGAAATCCAGTGTTAAGCTGCTCGTTCCTTTTGGTAGGAGTAATTGGAGCTAAGGTTTTATATGTAGTAGTAATATATGCATAAAATCAATTAAGTTCTAGGAATGCTACAATCTGTTCTCTAAACCCAAGTCATTCGATCCCAAACAAGAAGAAAAAATGGGGAAAAGTGAGAGCTGGAAAATAGGAGAAAGGAACAAGGTGCAAATATTTCACTCCTGATACTTATCCTCAGAAATAACATTATGGATAGGTTCATAAAGGGTGAATTCTCCATCCACTCTCTATCAGCTGGGCTTTCACATCGATAGTAGGTGGTATAGTTTAGAAGTCGAGATGGATGGTGATGGTCTTTATTGCTCGTTCAGATTTAAAGGGCAAATATACCCAAGAAGCACATAGAAATACACACCTAAGGTACTCCTGTAACTGCAGCATGGCTGGTGGTCGACTCTGCCCTTCCTGTCCTTCATCCTTGTTTACATTTGTTTCTGATCCAGCAAACCCTTTTTCTGAATTACTCGATGTTCTGGTAGAATGTGGACCCTGAGAGATTACATAGTACTGCGTAGAAATAAACCAGCCCAACGTTACAATTTTGAAGTGTTTAAACTCTTACGGAGCAATATTAAGTTCCCTGGTTGTCCAGTGATTGTTTGCTTGCTTGTTTTAAAAAGCAGAAACTACAAAGAGTTATTTAGGAACCAGTAAGCCAGATCAAGCCACTGTACTCTTAGACAAATGTGATTTTTGAGGCTGTTCTGAACTGTCTCCAAGATTCATGTGTCCTCCACGCAGTTGCTACAAATGTCTTTTGCTTATGGCTTTTTCTCCCCTTTCCCTTTGGCTTGTTTGTTTGCAGAAAAAAATGGACAGTCGGGAATACCAGGATGCACAAGGTTTTGCAGCAGATATTCGGTTAATGTTCTCTAATTGTTACAAGTACAATCCTCCAGACCACGAAGTGGTAGCGATGGCCAGGAAGCTCCAGGTAAAGGTGTTGTTGATAAATGTGTCTTCCAGAGTATGTTTAGTTCAGCTACAAGGTGTCCATTCAGAGATGCGAGTGTGGATCTGCTCTTGGCACCAACAAGGGAGAGTCAGTGATTCCTCCAACCCTTGGAAAGAGCCACATTCTGTGCTGCAGAACTGCTCTTCACATGGCATGGCCCAAAGCCACGTTCTGCTCCTAAAATGTTATAATCATTGATGTATAAAGTAACAGGAGAATTTTCTTGGGCTTACAGAATATACATGCCCATCTGTACGTTACTTTCTTTTACAGCACCTTGTGTAGGGCAGCAAGACCCTGACCCTGGTGGGGTGACCGCTGTGTTTAAAAGGCCAGAGTGAGGTGAAGCTCCTTTTCTCACCAGTTATTTCTCCCTTCTTGTAGGATGTCTTTGAGATGAGGTTCGCAAAAATGCCCGACGAGCCTGCAGAG
>JANHFX010010397.1:0-15755 GCA_027560015.1 Chloroceryle amazona | reverse complement strand
GCGAGGTGGGGGCGGGTCCGGCGGGCTGAGCCCGGAAAGCCCCGCGCCCTGGCGGGAGACGGCTGCCCCGGCGGCACTGCCGGGAGCCGGGTTCACTACTGCACGGGAACCCGCGGGCTGGGACCCCTACCCCCGGGGAGAGGAGATACACGGGGCTGAAGGTGCAGCCTTAAACCTGCCGTGTGCGGGGGGCGAGCCCGCGCTGGTTCCTGGCATCGAATCATCGCTGCCCGCTGGCAGGTTATGTGATCTACTCCGGGGAGGCAGGGGCTGGGACACATCTTACGGCGCTACCCGGATACCGGCCACCGCAAAAAAAAACCAAACAACCCGAAGTGGAACTCGTTGAGCGGAGCGGTAGAGGACTAGAAGCATCATCTCCCTCCCTCACCTTCCTGCAGCGCTCTCCCGGCCCGCACACACTACAGCAGCGTCCCTGCAGCTGCAGGTTGTGTTGCCGACCTGCCCATAGCGAGACCCAGGTAATTACGCAGACGTCGAGATGCCTCTCTGCTGCCCAAGGCTCGGCTTTTCTCCTCTCGGGAATTGCCGAGGCCTGATGGGTATAAACCAGCTTCGTTGTGAAGCTGTCCCCCCCCTCCCCCCTTTTTTTTTTTTTTTGAGACATTCTTTCCTTTCCGTGTCTTAGCTCCCAGTTATTTCTCCCTTCTTGTAGGATGTCTTTGAGATGAGGTTCGCAAAAATGCCCGACGAGCCTGCAGAGGCCCCACCTGCACCTCCACCAACAGCGCCGGTGGTGAGCAAGAGCACAGAGAGCAGTCACAGCAGCGAGGAGAGCTCTTCTGCCTCGGACAGCTCGGACTCGGAAGAAGAGCGAGCGACTCGGCTGGCAGAGCTCCAGGAGCAGGTATCCCAACAGCCAAGCTGTGTGCCTGCGCAGTAGAAAGGGCGTAGCAGCAGGAAGGGTTTCATTTTGCTCTTAAAAAGCCTCTCAAGGCAGGGATGCAGCCAAGCAATGCCCCCTTCTGCCAGCTAAAGGGCGAGAATGCTCAGCTGTGAAATAAGTGCATGTTGGATCTAACAAGAATTTCCTTTGAGATAGCTGTTCTTGGTGCAGGTGCTCTGTGCTTCCTTCGGGGATCCCAGAGCTTGAGTGAAGGTGCTCACGATAGCAGGGGTCTGGGAAGAACAGAGATGCTTATTTTGTATGAAAGCTCAGGTGTAACAACATCTGTCACAAGGTTCCTGTCGGGTTATTGTCCCCTGTACCCCATCTGTAGAAGTAACCTCTTCTGACTGTTGTGGTTTCAGGCACTTAAGCCATGACCTTCCTTGCCCAGATACACAATGCCAAAGCTTACGTGTGCTATCCTAATACAACAAAGATTAATAAAATAGCTTACTAGTAAGAGAGCCAAGAGGTGAGCCCAGGATTCCAGAAGCTCCACTCTAGATGGAGCTGTTAAGCTTAATTTTTATTTGCCCCTATAAAATAAGAATGATGTCTTCATTGGAGTCAAAGAATTACTGCAAATCAAGCAAAGTCTTCTGTCAATCACTAGACTGCTTGGTCACTGATCTACTTGGGATTTCCTTACATGTTGGGAGGAAGAGAAAGTGTATGTGGAGGCATCAGTTATTTTACCTTGAAGTCTGATGAATTTTTTTCATTGTTCTCCCCTAGCTAAAGGCCGTCCATGAGCAGCTAGCTGCCTTGTCACAAGCACCAGTGAACAAACCAAAGAAAAAAAAGGAGAAGAAGGAAAAAGAGAAGAAAAAGAAAGATAAAGAGAAGGAAAAGGAAAAGCACAAAGTAAAAGTTGAGGAGGAGAAGAAACCCAAGGTGGCTCAACCACCAAAACAAACCCAGCAGAAGAAGGCCCCGGCCAAGAAAGCAAACAGCACAACCACAGCTAACAGGTGAGAACCTGCCTTCTGCAAGTTGCCTTAAGGGGAAATACCAGGAGCTTCCAGCCCAGTTCTCCTGTCCCCCTTGTCCCCATTGCATTCCTGGTGAAGTTCAGTTGTCAGAGCAGTTAATTCACTGTTGAATAGTGTCCCTGTTCCCAGACAACTCCAGGGAGTCTTAAGCTGGAGCTGGCAGTGGAACCATATTTCCACTGTCCAACTCTTTCTGAATCCCTGCCTGATTGCTCTCAGATAAGCTTTTGCTTTCTGCCTCTTGGGCAGCCAGCAACAACGTGCCATTTCGTGGCTGCCCCCCTGCTGCTACATGGGCTTGTTGCCCTGCCTTGCAGAGCTAAAATATAATAGAACAGCTAATCTCCCATTTCTAAACTTTTTTAGCAGTTGTGGTGCTGTTCAAGCTATCTGGCTAGAGGTTCAAAGCCACGAGCATTGGGATATTTGTTAGAAGGGGGGTGAGGAAAAAATACCTCAGTCGGTTCTATATACCCATGAATGTTTCCATGCTTGCCAACCCCCTCCCCAGGCAGCCCAAGAAAGGAGGCAAACAGGCATCTGCAACCTACGATTCGGACGAGGAGGAGGAAGGTCTGCCCATGACCTATGATGAGAAACGACAGCTCAGCTTGGACATCAACCGCCTGCCCGGGGAGAAGCTGGGCAGGGTGGTGCACATCATCCAGTCACGGGAACCTTCCCTCAGAGACTCCAATCCCGATGAGATAGAAATAGATTTTGAAACGTTGAAGCCCACAACTTTACGAGAACTGGAGCGATACGTGAAATCTTGTTTACAGAAAAAACAAAGGAAACCGTTTTGTAAGTTCCCTCCCGGGGCACGTGTTTCCCCCACCAGCTCTTGAGCTCGGTTTTGGAGTCGGGGCTTGTGTGTTGTGATTCTCTTATCCACTGTTGGGTATGTGGTGACAGGGATTTTTAGAGGTTCTTGTCTCCTGTGAATATGTACTGAAAATGTCTAATTTTTCCTGTTCATTCTTCCTGTGATGTCGTGCTGTGGAGACCTGGAGGACTATTGTGTTCCTCTGCGAGACCTATGTGATACTTCTTATTACTTATCTAGAATCTAGAAGGCACTACAAAGGTTTCAGTCTCATTGTGTTAGGTGTCATGTGCGCATGATCAGTTTCTTAGCCTGAATATTTTAGCATCTAATTAAGAAGGAAACAGAAAACATGGTTGGGATCCAAAACACCAAGGGAATAAAGAACTTGGCAGAAAGTTACCTGGGCATCCTGTGGATTTTGGGTGTGTTTGAGTCCTATATTCACCCCAGAACTGCTCTTCCTGGATGGCCTGATCACCACACTGCCCCTGGTCTCTGTCAGACCGGGTCACGTGCTGGCTGAATGCACGGTTCAGTATGGGACAGGCTCCTCTCTGTGCCTCATCCACAGAGGGAGGAGTTGTGGCCCTCTGAGAGTTTAGCTCCAGCTGAATAGCAGTAGAATCACTTACCTGAAATGGTCCTGGCTCTGTCCATCTGCTCATCAGTTAAGAGGCAGTTGTCCTGTAGCGAGTGGCTACTGGGTTATACTCTTAACTCTTGCAGAGCACCTCCATTTCTTCACCACAGTATCTTCAGGTAGGGAAGCTCAGACTTTGACCCTTCTTTTTGCTTTGATCTATTTTTGTCTCGAGTCCTTCACTATTGGAATAGCTCAGGAAAATATTTTCCAGAGTGGTTAGGAGCAAGAAGCATCCTTTTGTTTCGGAACTAAAGCATGGAGTAGGGCAGATAACCTCAGATGCCAGCTCCTCAGAGACTGGTACACCCTGGGCCAGACTCTTGTGCTGGCTGTTGCAGTGTCTGGTGCTCAGGGCTGCACCCTCTGAGGACTCTGCTTTCTGGGTTTCTTTTTTTGAAATCCTTGGCCTTAAAACAGTGCACAGAAAAGTAGGCATTTCCTTGCTGAATCAGGCAAAATATCTGCCCTGGGTTTGACACCTGTGTTCAATTACTTCTCCTTTGGAGGGATATTTCTGCTCCAAAGCATGACTTTTGCTGGTACTTCTCACCATTTCCATCCTGGAGCAGCTACATTCCTGTTGTTGTCCAGCCATTGCCTCAGTGGGTTTTAAATTTGTCCTTCTTGTTTTGTTTAATATTTAAAGCAACATAGAACACAGTAGATTCTTGGGTGAGCTATCTTAAGTTTTAATGGGAGATGCTTATTTCTGACAGCCTTTAATGGGACACTTTATTTTACAGGGCAGAAAACCCATGTAACAATTCTGTAATTACAAATCTGTAACTATTGACCATAAAACTGGCTGGTAAGTAACCTGTAATTACAAGGTTATTACACGGATATTTCTATCTTCTAAAAGTACTTTCCAGAAGATCTCCCTTAAAAAGTGCATGTTACGAGATGATGGTGATTGGATGATCTAGACAACTTCAGATGTTACCCTTGCTCTGGGATGTGTGGTTGCTGTGTGGTCACTGCAGAGTGGCTGCCCAGATTTACATGCCCTGTAAAATAGTGATGTCCACTCTTTTTTTCACCTGCAACAACTGTGCAGTTTCAGAAATTGTGCATTCCTCCTCCACAGCTGCAAGTGGAAAAAAGCAAGCAGCAAAGTCAAAAGAAGAGTTAGCTCAGGAAAAGAAGAAAGAACTAGAAAAGCGGTTACAGGACGTCAGTGGGCAGCTAAACAACAACAAGAAACCTGCAAAGAAAGGTAACAGCTTTGGTTTCACTGGGCCAGCAATGCCCAGTAAGCTGTGTGTGTAGATGGGCTTTCTCACCGAGGCAAAAACACTGCTGCCTTGTGCCCTTGGGTCTGTCACTGTGACTGTTACCCAGCTGGTCACTGCTGCCAGCGCACCGCACGTTGCTGTTGGGCACTGAACTGCTGTGTGGGGGCTGCTCCAGTCCCCGTCCAGGTAGAGTCTCTCCTGGGTGGTAAATGGGAGGAGTCTTGGAGGCAGATGCTCCTTTGGAGGGAGAAGGATCTTCTCCTCTGTGTAGCCCGTGCAGGACTGTGTGTCCAGACCAGCACAGATTATTTTTCTCCATTGTGGGATTATATGAAGCCCAAGCCCCCGCATAGTGTGGCAGTGTGAAAGATGGCCAGGAGCATCCTGGCTTGTGTCATAAATGGTGTGGCCAGCAGGACTGGGGCAGGGAACGCCCCCCTGTACTGGGCACCAGTGAGGCCACACCTCGAACCCTGTGTTGGGTCACCTGCAGCCGGCGAAGCCTTGCCACACGCAGTCTGCTGCTCAATAAGGCACCCAGGCAAAATGAAGTGAGGAATGAAGCCATGGAGAATGAAGGCTGTGGGCAAACCTCCTTCATTTCAGCTCTTTGCCTGTAACCCCAACGCTGCCTTTTTCCCCACAGAGAAATCCAGCTCCGCTCCCTCCGGAGGCCCTTCCCGGCTCAGCAGCAGCAGCTCCTCCGAGTCTGGGAGCAGCAGCTCCAGTGGCTCCAGCTCAGACAGCAGCGATTCGGAATGAGTTACGGACACTTGGACACAAAACACAAAATGGACATCACCCTCACCGATGCTCTGCAGTGTTCCTTTCTCTCCTTAATATACTGCTCTTGTTCCACGGTGGTCAGGTTTTTTTTTTTCCTCTCTCTTTCTCTGACTTTTTTGGTTTTAATTTTATTTTTTAATTCAGTGTTATAAAAGGTATCTTCCATTTTTTTGGGGGTCACTTTTAATAGGTCAAAGATCTTCGCGTGTGCGTGTGTGTGTGACTAGACTTTATGACAAATAATTCCCTTTGCGTAAAGTCTCTAAAATACATTTTAACTGAAGAAGATTGGTTGAAAATGGAAGAACTTTGAACCCTTAGCAGGAGATAAATAGAAAGTTCCTCAAGGTTTGTAGTACATTTCCCTCCTGCCCCTTCCCTCTCCCCAGAATGTTCTCTTTTAATAAGCCTGCCTGGCTCACACAAGGTAAAAAACCCATCTTTTTTTAAAGGATTTTCTGTAAAATGGTCCTGTATCTGAAAGATGTTAGCTTTTGAACTAGTTGGTGTATTTGTTATTAGCACTAGTATTCTTAATCTCCAAGTCTACAGTGTGATGAAAATGTCAGATGCTATCATCTTTTCACATAAAGACAAACAACAACAAAAAAAAATAACAAAAAAAAATAATCTCATGTACTGTGGATTGCTAACAGGCTTTTTTTTTTCCTTTTTAATCTTGGTAGAGACCTAGGCACCTGTTCAGGAAGGTATTTAAGCATGAACTTAACTTTAAGCACATGAGTAATATAAGTGGTTGCATTTCTTGTTTTTTTCCACTCAAATTTTTCATCTTTCGTGGAGATGTGTTGGGGAAGAAGGCAGCAAGGGACACTGGGCTTTCTTGGAAATGTTATTTTTAACATCAAATAGCTAACTTCCAGGAAATAGACACTCTCTGTGAAAGTTTTCATTTAATTGAATACAGGTTTTGGCTGCAAATTCTCAGCTGGACCTCGGAGTGACCCCTGCAGAGTGACCAACACAAGTCATGTGCTCCTTATTAGACACATGCTTAAGTATTTTCTCCATGACAAGCATCTCAGTCTGGGCTTAAAATAAAGGAGCACTTGAGCTCCAGCTGAGGCTGAGCTGGCAGGGCAGTCAGAGAGGGATGCTGTGTGTGTTTGGGTTTGTTGGGGTTTTTTTTCCTCTCTCGTTGTTGCTGTAGTGAGCTCCTAGAAAGGGAAGGTAGCTTCTGTGTTGTGCAGGTTTCAAGGCACTGAAATGCTTACCTCAAAAAAAAAAAACCCAACAAAACCACAAAAAAAAACCCAAACCACAGAGGGGAGGGAGGAAAAAAAAAAAAAGAAGCAACAATTTTTTAAGACTTTCAATTTTTTGAATCCAGTCTAATGTTTTGACCTGCACTGCTGCAATACACTCTGTCTTCACTGTCCCTACGTTCATGTATATACAAGTACTTTATTTATTAACCACCACCGGTCATTTAAAACGGAATATTAAAAAAGAAAAATATCAAAAGCAAAGCTGCATGATGCAGAGCAGCAGCAATGCAGACTTTTCATGTGGTTTGAACCAGATTAAAAAAAGAAAAAACAAAACAAAACAAAAACCCACAACAACAGAAAAACAAACAAAGCAACAACCAAGCAAATAAAAACCTGAGACTTTATTTAAATACATTGGACTTTATCCCTCCAGGTGCTACAGTCCAGTTACGGTGTGTCTGGTGCTCTGTCATGTTTGGTGTGTTCATTTTTTTTAGATTTGTTTTCTCTGTCCTTTCTCTTTTCACTCCAGCTCCCTTTTTTCCTGTTTTGTACAGATTTTTGGAAACATACAGGTAGATAAAAGGTCTTGATGAAGCACATTGTTATTTTCTCAGTAGTATTTCCAGATGTCCTTTTCCTTTTTTTTTCTTTTTTTTTTTAAGAACAGTGGAATTTATTTTTTTCTTTTATAATCCAATTTTAGGAAAACACCAGTTCTATAATTATATAAATTTTTTAGTCTGAGGGGCAGAAGTTTATTGTAAATTCTTAACTTTTTATTATAAAGAAAAATTATACAGAGTTTAACAGAAAGTTACGCCTTTCCCTCTCCTGGCAGCACCCCCTAAGGCTGCCTCTGCTCCGGGGTAGCCCTAAAATTCTCCCTGCTGCAGTTCTGTTAGTGGTTTGCCAGAGGCCCCGTGGTGCAGATTGCACCAGCTTTTCTTTTCCACAGAGGTGAGTGGCTCTGGAGGACTCCTCAGCCCCAGCAGGTGATTTTCACCGCACGCTCAGCCTCCAAGAGCTGGGACAGAGGATCACGTGCTGGGGGGTGGTGTCTGGGGATGTCCCTTTGCTGGGAAGCTCAGGGCCAGCCTGTTACTAGCACTCCATGGTTTGCACTTCTAACTGCATCCACACTCAGTTGTCAGTCACTCACTGCCCATCAGCTGAGGTTTTATTAGCTAGACATTTGTGCATCTATCTTTAAAAATCCATCTTTCAAAGGTCAGCATTTCAGAGTGCTTGGACGTGTGTCTGTGCAGCTGACGTGCCTCTGTCCGTGTCTTGCCTGTAGAGCAGCAGTGTCACGCTCCCCTCCGGTTGCTCTAGAAGAGAATTCCCGTTCCTTTGCGAAGGGCTGAGAGCTCTGCCGTGTTGCTGTGAGGCACAGAGTTCTTCCTATAAGTTGCTGGGCATCTCTGGCTCATTTTGCAATCATCAGGGTGCTTGGCCAAGTTGCAGGAGGCTCTCGAGTCTTTGCAGGTAGTTTCCCATAGTATTTGAAGGTGGATGAACTAGAGTATTCCAATTCCTACCCAAATTAATGACTTTTCTGTTAACAATGGAGTTATTTTTAGTTTGTATATTATTTTAAATTCTGCCCTTAAAAATCTTCCCCTAGGCAGATCCTTTGTAATATATTTTCAGAATTTTCTTTGAGGAAATGCAATATATACTTAAGAGGCTAGGTTGTTTGTTTTTTTTTTTAATGGGGTTGGGTTTCATCCGTGTTTCTCCTATTTTCTGACACTTGCATTATCAAAACCAACTAGCATTTTATTTCAAACAATTGCACCTGATTTTAATACCATGACAACCTGGATAAACAAGCTCCCAGTTTTCCCTGCTTGAAACCTTTTCCTGCGTGCATTCACCCGAGCTACGCCGTGGCTGTAACGCGGTGCTCGCTGCCATGTGGAGATGGCCACTCTTTCCAGCATCACTGCCAGACAAAGCCTGGGGACCTGGCACTGCAACATGCCACCATCCTCCAGCGTGGGGACAACCCTGCTGACCACGGCCAGACGTTACTCTAGGACACGCAGGCCTGTCCCATCAAAATCGGTGGAAAGGTTGGAGTCGAAGGGTTGGGGACCAAGCATGAGGTGATGGAAAGGGGCCTGGCTTGGGACTTCCTGCAGCGCTGGAGGAGCATCCCTGTTTTGGTTGTCAAACCTGTCCTAGCTTGGGGATTTGCAAGGAAAAGAAGCAGCCGAAGCCGTCATGGAATATGGAGCACCACTTGCATATCTTTGATCTACCCCGCTGTGACGTGGGCTACCATTCAGTGGGAAATGTTGGTTTTCATGGAAAGTAAGGGGTGTTCCCTACGAAATGGCAGTTCCCAGGAGAAACCCGTTTTGGCACAACCTTCCTTTCAGGAGAGAAGTTGGTGACTCTTCCATTTCAAAATGTTCTTCTTACACTGTCTCATTTTTTGTATTGTTTGTAGCGCTCCTTATCTCCTGACGTGTCAGTAGTGGTGTCTCTTGTATCTCCAGGTCAGTGTCTCCAGGAAAGAAGAGATGTTTTCAGTCCATAGTAAGTAGCAGCAACCCTTAATGAGTTGGAAACAACAGAGCATTTATTTGAGTTTGTATTGCATGACATGTCAGTACAGATGTCATGAAATAACTTCAAAAGAATCAAACTTCTTTGAAATAACATTTTTCTAACTAAGAATTAAAAAAAAAAAAAAAAAAGAAATTTTTATGGTAGAACTTTTCTTGAACGAACAAAGTTTAACTTTGTTTTCCAGGGGAAACTTCACTGAAATCAGTCTGATTTCATATGTATACAGACACACAAAGAGTTTTATTGAAAACTTTTTTTTTCTGGCAAATTCCTCTTTTGACAACACAAGATCTGACCAGACCTATTCTCAATCAACCAGCATTTACTGCACCTTTAAAAACTTCATTAAACTTGATCCGATTGTAAGGTCGGCCTGGTTCTTGGCGCTCCATCCCGTGTAGGCCCAGTGGGACCAGAGGGACACCCGCATCCCACGGGCTCAGGCCTTGATCCTCCTCCTGAAGGAACCTGTTACAAACAACAGTTTTCTGCTAACCAAATGTCATTTCAGTTTTATATTGATGTGATTTTTAAACTTTCCTACCGCCAGGGTTTGTAACTGTAGAACTGATCTTTCAGGCCTACGTAACTGGGGGGGGTGTGCGTGCAACAGCTTCACGCGCTCCCCCTCACAATCGGGACACGCGTGTGCGTGTAGATACACGAGTTAGTTCCCAGGGAGGTCTCATTCTATGTTCTCTGTGTGGTAGAAGCAGCCTCCAGTTACCTAATCTAGTTCTTTCTTTGTTTTGGGGACTCTTAGACCAGTTTTTAATTTTTTTCCTTGTTTTGAAAGGAATGCTATTTTTTACAGTTGGGGTTGGAGCTAAGGGGAAGGGATTGGGGCATGACAACAAAAAAAAAACCACAACTTTTTTAGTACTGGATTTTAAAAAGACTTGTTCTCAAACAGGAGCAGTTACCACTCGGGCTAACTGGGCAGGCTCTGCATTGCCGAAGGTAAACTGAGGGCGAGGATTCACGTTAGCAGCGTTATCTAGCTTGTAAAACAATGAGAACTCTTTGGGTTTGGTTTGTGTTTGTTGGTTTTTTTTAAAGAAATGGTATTTGCAGATCTTTTCAACTGTCATTTTAAAAAATAAACCACCAGCTAGGATTTGACACAGGCCACTTAGAACTCATCCCTGATACTGGCATAACCAATCCTGAAAGATTTGTTGTTGTATTTTTGTTTTGGGTTTTGTCTTGGTTTGTTTTTTGTTTTGGTTTTTTTTTGGTTGGTTTGGGGTTGGTTTTTTTTTTCTTTTTTTTTTTTAATATTTAAAGAAATTGTTACTTTTCTGTATGATGTGCATGCAAATTTAATGTAACTTTTTCTTAAAACTTTTTAGTGCCATTTCTAGTATATTCCTGTAAATGTCAGTTACTGAAAAGAAATGAGTCAATGTAAGTAGTTTAGCTTGTTTATTGCAAATTGCTGGCCTCAAACACAACAGAATTAAAAAAAAAAATGACTTAGAAAGTAATCTTCGATGTTACTGGTAATGATGGACCCTGGTCCTGGGGCATTTGTTCTGTTTTCATAATAAAAAGAAAAATTGTTTTGTGTGTGCAGTTTGATCCCATATTTTCCCCCCTCCTCTCCCTTTCCCTGCTCTCCTTTTGCAGGTGTTGCTCTTGCTCCCGTTGATAACCAGTGGGGCTTGGATGGAGCGGGCACTTGGGCAGCATTGCCAAGAGCCAAAACATAAATGTACGAGGAGCCCTAGTGCCGTGAGTCTGGAAATAATTTGGAAGTCGTTTTGCAAGTCCAGCTGGTCCTGCGGCTGGAGTGTGACAGTAACGGGGCAAACTGCCTGCAGTGCTGGGGCAAGTCTGGGGCACTGCCAGCTCGGCTGGGCTCTGTGAGTCGCGGGTCGTACCTGCTGTAGGCAAGCTCCCCGTAGCCCCTTCTGTTGGTGAGGGAAAGGCTCAGGCTGCTTTAATGAGCCAGGGCAGCCCAGGAAGGACTTTTCCTAGAAGCTGACAATCCAAAGGGGTCTGGGACTAGGTGAGAATTGGGGGTGATTGTTCAGCTGAAAAAGAGGAGATGGACACTTCAGGCAGGGTTAATGCTGCCTCTGCTTAAGCCACCAGGGCCTGAAGGATCCAGGGGGATTCTCTCACTGGCCCTGGAAGCAGCACCTACTCCACCAGCAAGTGCTCACCTTGCAAGTCAGAGAGCCTGGAGTGACTGGGACATGGAAGACACAGCTGGGAAAGGGGGGGCCCGGCGTAGCTGGTCACCTTGACAGCAGAGTCTTGACATTACTGTGTGGTGGCCAAAATCTATTTTGGTCACGGGAGAGCATTCAGGTTGGTTGTGCTGGCGGATTCTGGGACACATGCGCGATGGTTTATTTATAAGGTAAGGGTGACAGCAGCCAGGTTTCCCCAGGGTTAATTTTTCTCTAACTGTTCCTGCTCACTGGGTGTAAAAGCTGCCATCTCTTGAAGGGTTCAGCAAACCGGTTTTGCTTTAGCTGTTGGATGAGTGTAGCTGTGTATCAGTGATACCCCCAAAGGAAATGTTTGTTCAACCTATCCTCTCGAATCTCCCGTGAGCCCCCCAGGAGGATCTTTTCTTTAGCGTGTACTAGGGAGTTACTTCAAGCAGTGCTGATTCTCCCAGGCTCAGAGGGGTTTGAGGACAGGCAGAACGCAGCTGAGCTTTGGCTCACACCAGTACCTGGATCGACAGAGCTTGTCCTTATCCCCAGATGCACCACCAAGACTTGACAAGGCTGTTGGGTTCAGGAACCTGGAGGAGCCTCATCCTTCTCGGGTGAAGCGTGACTTGGGAGAGGGAGCTCCTCACCAGGAGCTGAGGCATTTTCCACGGGGGAGGACCTGCCTGTCTGCTGAGCTTTCCCTCTCTGCCTCTGCAGGGCCGGGGAGTGATAACAGCTGTAATCCCTCCATGTGCCTGAGCCATGAATGTGCAGAACAAAACCAGCTGCTCCCAGTGATGCATTCGAATGATTTTAATGCATTTTATCAAAGAGGCTACAACAGCATTTGAAACAAGTGCATCAACATGACACAACTGGTTACAGAAATGCTCAGAGCAGCCGCTCCACAAACCTGCTGTGACTAATAAGGACACACTGAGACGGAAAATAACAGAGTCATGTTCACGTTCTTCCTCTGCTGTCCTGTCCAGCCTCGATCCTGGAAGAACTGATGCATCTAGCTTAGGCTTTTATTCTCGGGGAGTCCAATTAACATTCTTCAAATAACGGAATTTTGGTTTACCAGCCACATGAAGAAAAAGAGACTGATTATACCCAGAATGAAATAAAAAAAGAAAAATCTGTGTGGCTTGGTTTTCTGGTTGGTTGGTTTGTTTTGTGATGGTTTGGTTTTTTGTGGGTTTGTTTGGTTTTTTTTTCTATAAAAAAATAAAGAAAATGAACAGCTGGTGTTGGGGATGTGCTGTTAAACTCCTGGAGTTCACACGCTCTCCTGGGCTACTGGACAGGCCCCAAACCCACCTCTCTGGCTCATTCGCACCTGCAGTTTCCAGGGGAGCTCTCAGACCAGGTGGCAGCTCCCCAACTCTCAATAGTTTTGTGAATCTTGCGGAATGCTTTATTTCCCAGGTCAAAAACCATTTACACACCAAAGTATTTCCCATCCAGAGTTAGTCCTGGCAAGATCAAGAGGACTCTTGAATATGCAGAGTAACACACAGGTCTGCAAAGTGCTGAGGTCCATCAGCAGGTTTAATTTTCTGAGCACGCACGGTACCGAACATCACCGCATGCATGAAGGGTACTTGAAAAAACAAGAGCTGCCTATGGTCTGCAGTGCACACACGTGCTACGGATCAGGGCTGAGGAGAGCCACCCTCCGCCGTCTCACGTGGAAACGGGAACGTTCAGCAAGCTCGAGTGTGCGCGTTGTAGCGTTTAACTCTCACGGGAGAGGTGGAAGAGATTCTCTTCTTCGCTGTATTACAAAATAAATAAATAAAGTGCTTCAAAAACACACACCAAAAAACAAACAAACCAGTGTTTTAGATAAATACCATAGAAGTAACAACTGCGCCTAATTTTAGGCATGTAAATAATCCATACTGAAGTCTACATCAAATACTGATTTGAAGTGAAGCCTATACCTAAGCACGGCTGGATTCAGCACACAGGGCTGCAGGGCATAAAGGGAGTCTGTGACATAAGCCCAGTGTTGTACTTTAATCATGAACCCTGGGCACATAACAAGTGCCCCTAGAACTGGTGCTGCTTCGCTTTTAATAAAGGTTTAGGTGCTGGCTGGATTGGGTTTCTCAGCTTGATCTTGCCTTGAGCAAGTCAGCAAACAATCTGAAAGCAAATCTCTGTTCCCCAGAAGTGCAACTGGAGTATTTTTCCCTCCTAAATTTCTTCAGTTACCAGAAACAAACACTCCCAGGCACAACTTTTAAAATGCACTCACCAAATCTGCTCTCCAACCTGAACTAGAAGGTACCACATGCTTTCAAACTTCGATGCCAAGCAACCATCAGTAGACTGTTTCCTTCTGTAACTGATCTCTGGGGACGGGTTCGTATTGTGTAGGAGTTTCCTTATGTCTCTTAGCAAGAGGTGTGTGTATTTACAGGAGCTTGGTGCATTTACAGGAGCTTTCTTCTGTTACTCTCCTTTCCTTTCAGGTGGTTCACTGGTGATCCATTCCTGAAGCGTGGGCTGAGGATCTATTTGAGTGAGGGGGCTCCAGAAGCCCCACCTGCTATTTCCCCATATACTGCGGCATCAGAGAGGGCCCTTCACTCTGCGCAGGGAGAAACAGCGCTGCACCTTTCCTGCCAGCCATCCTGCAGGCTTGGATGAAATTCTCTATACATTCTTTCCCTCCACAATAAATCCCTTCATTATCTGGTTTTAAGAGACCACTTCCTGGGCAGTAATTACAGGGAGACGGGGCACACAGAACATGTAATGGCCAGGAAGTTTTGCAGATCACGTTCCTGAAACCTTGGAAATGGATCTGCAATCACCTCTCCCAGCAGCATTTGAAGAGCTTTGGCAACACGTAAGGGTCAGCAAGTAAAAGTGCCTGCTGGGGATGGCTCCCAAATGACAGCGGGTGTTTCTCACGGTACAAGTCACTTACAAGCAACACATGGCCCCAGCGTGGACCCTGCCAAGATGCTAGGCAGCAAACACAGGCTCAGGAGTTCCCGAGCGAGACTGTTTTTGTTACACACTCAATGACATGCAAAATCTGATGCTACCAACAACAAAACCAAACATCAACTGCAGACAGCCTTTCTGGCCTATCCCGTACACATGGCTTGAGCCACAGTTCTACCACGAGGATGGCACAAACCCATCTCCCCAGCTTGATGCAAGTCTGGTTTGTCTCTACGTGTGGATTTCTGCTGCAAAACCACCAAAATTACATAATAGCACAAAACTTAGATTGCCCCGTGTCCCTGGAGACATCCAGCTTGTTTTTGTCCCGCACCAGGATGGCTTCGTTGCCGTACTGGGAGTACCACATACTCCGACTGCGGCTCAGGTAAGTGTTGGGGGGGGCTGACTCCAGTTTCTGCTGCTGCTGCTGCCAGATGAGCAGAGACGTGTCCCTGTACCGCAGCCGGGCATAGCCCTCGGACAAGGCTTTCTCGGGCAGGGGCACCCTCCCGTTCATTACTTTGTCAGTCATCTGTTCAGGGATAGCTCCAAAGACCAGAGCTCCTTCCCAGCAGCTCCAAAATACACCCTGCTGGGTTGGTCCAGGTCGACTGCTGCTGCTTTCAGCTCACAGGAGAACATCCCCAGGGGCACGGGTCTTGGGACCGTCGGTGTAAACACCACTCAGGAGTGGGAGCGGGGATACGCGTGCCCAAAAATCACAACAGGCACCCCAGCCTTTCGTAAATAACAAGCCAGGACTTCTGAAAGCTTGTCCAGAGGTGATGCCACAATGTGCCTCATCTTGTAAAGAGACCACACATACACGAGCTGCTTGTTGTTGTTTGAGAGTCCATGAAACAACTCAGTAGGCGTGAGTGGTGGCTCCCCGGCGCTGGCTTGCTCCGCATCCAGTGGCTCTGGATGAGTTTTGCTTCCCTGAAGAACAGATCCTGGAGCTGTAGGGCAGATCTAAGAGGGCAGATCTAAGAGGTCACCAGCACCTAGGCCAGTGTATGAATTCTTTATCTTTGCTTCACGCTGACACCAGCCTGGTGGGCGGGAGCTTAGCAAGTCGTGTAGTCAGGGATGCAGCAGAAGATGCTGCCTCTGGCCCCGGCCGTGGTACCCGAGCTGGCCCATCGCCTCCTGACAGCACCGCTTCAGGGCTTCAACCTGGGGAGCACGGTGAGAGTCACCCCAAGGTCTGGCAGCGGGAGGGCTCCTGCTCTGCGAGGTCCCCTTTCCCGGCACCAACGTGCGCCCCGAAGCCCCCACCCCTTCCGCCGGCACCGCGCACCCACCCACGGCCTCCCGGGGGCTTCCCGCCCCTTCCTGCCCCTCGTGGGGCATCCCCCCCATCCCTACCCCACCTACCACACCCCGAGGACTCCCTGCACCCCCCACCCC
>JANHFX010010396.1:161940-177468 GCA_027560015.1 Chloroceryle amazona | reverse complement strand
CGGGCGAGCAACGCTTCCCCGACGCGGCGCGGTGCGGACGGGGAACGAGGGGGGGAAAGAGGAAGAGGAGAGGAGAGGAGAGGAGAGGAGAGGAGAGGAGATATTCAAAACTCATCTGGACACAGCCCTGAGCAACCTGTTGTAGCTGACCCAGCTTTAAGCAGGGAAGGTGGGCTACATAATCGTCAGAGGTCCCTTCTAACATCAGCAATTGTGTGATGTAAGAGCAGCAAAGACTCTTTGCTGTGGTGAGATCTCAGCTGTTTTCCATAACTTTCCAAAGTAGACCACTAAGTCTGTAAAAATCCTCTAAGCAGAGATCCTGCTTTGTTTTGTAGGCTCTGCCTGTTGTTCAGGGTCATCTCAGTATGCACTGTGCTGCCATAAATAATGGATGGCCAGTTGAGAAGCCACAGAATGAGCAAGAATCAGAGTAAATCTGGAACCTGAAATGTCCTTGCCAGAGTCTTTTTTAGGACAAACCCAAAACATCTCCAGCAGAGGTCAGTTAAGGAAAACTTGCTTTGTCGAAAGATTTGCTTTGCCATAGACTCTGTCTTTGAAAGAAAATTTTTTAGTCTTTTTGTATTATTTGGGATATTTAAATATATGCATTTCTTAATAATAAATAAAGACACATATCTTCAGAATATTAGTTACTTAAGAAAGTTCTTAACACCATAAAAGTGAGAATAAAAGATGATTTTTCCATCTTAGTTTTCCTAATCTGGGTTTACATGAAAGTTAGAGAAATTCCAATTTTGTTTAAACAAACCTAGGGGGTTGTTTCTGATTATGAGAACTTTCCTCTTCCCTTCCACTCTTCTACTTCCTTGGGAGATCACAGTGAAGTACCTCTCACAGCCCCGTTCCCCGTGTTATGGCCTTGCAGGATCTTCTAATTCTTGCCCATGTTGTGTTTTTGATGGCATCAGAAGGTCTTCAATGAGACAGCATAAAAAAAGTGTATCCCTTAATAATTTAGTATTCCAGTAGAGTGTCTAAAATAATTCACAGCCAACCTTACAATCATATATGGCCTACTCTCATCTGTCTCCCCTGAGGAGGAAGGAGCAACAGAAGCAATGTATGATAAACTGATTGCAACTCCCATTCCCCTGTGCTGCTGGAGTGAGAGAAGGTAGAGAAATCAAATCAGGAGTTAAGTTGAGCCCAGGAAGATGGAAGGCGTGAGAAGAAGCTGGTTTAAGATTTGGTTTTATTTCTCATTATTCCACTCTGATTTGAAATTAAAATAATTGCCCCAAGTCAAGACTGGTTTGCCCATGATGGTAATTGGTGAATGTGTCCTTATCCTGACCTGGGAACCTTTTGTTCTATTTTCTCTCCTTGTCTGGTTGAGGAGGAGAATGATAGACTGGCTTTGGTGGGCACCTGGGATCCAGCCAGAGTCAACAATGTACCCCCTTTAAGATGGGTCCTTCCTCTCATTTGTGTTTACCAAATGTAGCACAATGGAAGCCTGACAAAGCAGTTAATGAGCTATGAGCATCAGAGTAAATGGGGAAATGATTCAAAATTACGTGAATTGAGAATTTTGGAAAGAATAGATAAGAAAATAGAACAAACCAGGAACTGCAGATTAGTAAAATCAATATGATATCTATTCAATACCACATGAGAGAAGAACTTGGAAAGCATAGTTCTAAGAAAGATGAGAAGAAACTGTACAGTAGCTTGCAATGAGATATGGCACAAAAATAGGCCAGTTCTTAGGTAAACATTGTTCTCCATACTTCAGGGACACAACTTCACATTTAAGTGTGAAAATAAAATAATCAAAAGAGTTACCCAAAAGCATATGTTAAAAAACTTGAGGAACAAATGAACAATAAGAAAGATAAAGAAAACTAAAAATTTGTATTTTGGCTAAATATGCAATATAGGGGGGAATATGCAACAACACGGTAAGAAAGATTTAGGATATCACTTAAGAGTATAAGTAATAGGATGAAATTAAGCTCAAGGTAGTATAAAATAAAGGTAACTCAAACAAAGCCTGATGAATTGATATCTTGAAGAACTATCTTCCCAGAGCAATTGTGAAACCACGTGAAAATTTACAGAACATAAGTAAATGTACAACGGGGAACTTGTGTACTGTCAGAGAGATATATGTATTTATTCATCCTTAGCATCTATTTATTAAAGTGCTTTGGTGAAGAAACATGAGGCAAGCCTTTCTTTCCTCAAGTGGCCCCAGCAGGTACCACTGTAATCAGCATTAAACTGGCACCAGCAGATTAGCACTTGAGACATGTAGGACAAAAGCAGGACAGAAATGATGGATCTAGGAAATGATTGTGTTTTTTTTTTTTAACTAGTGCGTGCTGGATAATCTGCTAGGAATAATACAAGCAGATATGTTGTCCTGACCAGTGACAGGAGAAGGAACAGTAAATAACAAATTGAGCTCCTAGGATCAAGCAATAAAGGTGTTAAACAGTCTGGCAGGCTTTCCCAGGACAATACATTATAATAAGAGTTTAGAAAGAGATTTGAGGGTTGACAATTTTGTATTTTGCCTTTTTTTTTTTTCCTTGAAGAAAATGTAATATACAAGTCCAAGATACTCGTTCCAGAGAAATCTGTGTACATTTCAAAACATAAATGTAGCATTTTCTCTGACTAAAAAAGCAGAGTGACTGTCAAGTACTTTTTCCCATCCCTAATCCGACCACATTTATAAAGTTGTATTGAGAAGGAACATTTAACTGCCCACAGAGCCCCTCAGCATCTGATCCTCCCCTTCTATCATCTCTGTCTCCACACACATTCTCTCAGGTGGCTATTGAGGGATTGTCACTGACCCCATCTATTTCGTGGTAAAACCTCTATCATGAAATTAGTTTTGTACTGAGACAGCTAATTTTTGGTGCTTGATTGCTCTCTGCTCTGGACCTTTTCCAGGAATGCTCCCGTTCCCCCGATTTGTGTCCTGTGGATTTGCTGATGACCCAGTTTCAGCCAGTCTCGGTGTCTAGAGGAGAATAGGCAACATTGTTTGCTGCTTTAATTTATTGAAACAGTAGAAGAGATGGTGGCTTGGAAGAGATTTGTGGTCTATGAGAGCCTGTGTTTTGCCTTCCATTTGGGATTTCTCTTCTAGGCGGCTACAGAAGTTAATTGTTGCTGGCACAGGATAAAGAACAGCAACTCACAGGACTGGGAAGTCAGGTTTCATCTGGCCTTTCACAACTGCTTGAATTTCAATATAGACATTGACCTCGAGGTCCAATGAAATGGAATCACATCCTTAGTTTTGAGCCCCAGTATGTCCAAAAGTCCATTTCAATGCTAAGTTGGATGCATTTAAGTTTTTTCTTAGGTCACCACACACTTGATGGATGAGGCAGAGATGAATCAATAACATGTTCTCATTTTACAAGTGTTAATTAGGGAATTACAAAGATCATTACTAGCCTCATTCCTGCTTCTTTCCTAAGTCTAACCCATGTCTAGTCTCAGCCTGTCTCTTCACATGCTGCTCTGTCTTCATATCTTTGTGGGAGACGTAACGATTGAATTAGGGTATAGGTACTCATACAGAGAAAAGGCCAATCAAGCGTAACTGAAAGTTGGAACTTAATTGTCTCGGGGGACTGACAATCCCAGTTTCAAAAAACCAGGATGAACTATTTTAACTAATCCTGCCTAGGCTAGTAAGGAAATTGCACCACTAAGGTTGCCTGTTTTGCCTAATCCACTGGCTATATTGGATGGTCCAGTGTTTTGCAGAACATCATTCTTGCAATAAAGAGCATGCTTTGGAAGCATTTGAGAATATCTTAGAGAAGGATCCATCAGGAGTAGACTAGATAGAATTGATACTTGAGCAGAGGTAGGAAATGGGTGAGTTCTGGAGTTTTTCTCCTGTCTTTTCTATTATGAACTGAATGAACTCTAGCTGAAAACCAGGCAATTCAGCTACCCCACAGAAAGACAAACCAACAGGAGTTTAGCAGACAGTTTTAGGAATTTGGGTACTGGAAACCAACATTTCGAGAAGAATCGAGAAAAAAAGAGCATTAGGGGATACACAGTTCGTGGTGTATTCACTGGGAATGTATTTGGGCCTACAATAAATTTGTTTCATTCAGCTTTTTCTGTAAGAAGCTTCTTTGTGACGCATTTAAGACCCTTAGGAATTTAATTACTACCTTGTAAATGATGGTGGTACCTGGTTAGTGTTAAAGATGGGGTCACTTCTCAAATAACAAGGTGAGATAAATGCCATCAAATGTTACTCCTCTTTAGGGCTTGTTAGTGACCCAACACAAATACGTTGATCCCAATTCATTTCTAAAGCTGAAGTAGAAACTGCACAAATGTCAGTAGTTGTCCCCTTGCTGCTAGGCAAAGTACAGAGAAAAAGATGAATAAGATGAATTCTAACTATTTTTTCATCTTTGCCTGGCCAAGGTGGACACTTACTAACAGGTATGTGTGAAAAAGCTGTTGCTGCTGCTTGCTACACCTGATTTTCTAAGAGGGAATTTCAATCTTAAGGGCTGTCAGTTTGGCACCTATAATAAGCATGATATTCATTTCAAAAGGAGATCTACCAAAAAAAAAAAAGGGGGGAGATCTATGACAGGCTAAACTTTGCATCTCTACAAGTAGAACTGTTGATCTCCCAAGATAGTGTTCCCAGCCCACACACCCCTCACACTACCATGTGCTGTTGCTTCTCTCCCCGCCTCCCCCCCAGTCTTCCTTATTACATTTCCTTGGCACAAATTCCACTGTGGATGCTAGCAATAGACTTGACTTGGTGCTGCTCATCACAGTCCCCTGTGACACCTTAATATCTCATTATCAACATTAATAATAAACGTGTGTTTCTCTGAATATGCAATGTGAGAATTGAATATATATATATATATGGCACCTCACACTGCATTTATTTGAATGTGTAATGGATGGTATAAATGCAAACTCAAAGTGCTATGAGTGAAGGACACATTTGGCATGCAGAGCCAGGCTCGATGGAGAGCAGTGACATAGACCTCTTGTGTGCCTGAGGGTAAGTTGTTTGACCCCATGCACAACCTTTTCCTTGTTCTTTAAATCCCTCTTGCACTTCTAGGGAATGATTTAAGTTTGGTGTGCTACATACTGCAATGTTTAAATACACAGTCCAACTGATACTGGCATCTGAGTCTTCGTAAGAACATTGGATAGTTGCAAATACAAACTGATAAATCTAGAAATAAAAAATCTGATCTTTGCATTTCTGAGGAGATGTAAGTAAGAGTAGTTAATGGCTTATTTTTTTCTTTACACACTGTCTAATGATAAATATGACTTTCTAAAGAAACTCAACTTTTATTTCTATTCTAGCACTTTTTTCTTTATTGAAAAGTTCCTATTTTTGAATGAATTAAAGTATTTTAGTGTAACTTCAAGTACCAAAACCTCACAGACTACCAGAACAGTTTTGTAGATGAAATAACAAAGGCAGAATACTCTTGGTCACAAGAGAAAAACTGGGCATGAAAGCAGGTCTTAAAAAAACTGTTTTCTGTTTTTAGTTTCTGAGAATATTTTTGTTGTTATTTCAATTTCTAGTAGCCAGAGTTATAGAGCCAGAGTTAAAGCAGGTTTTAGAACTGCCTATGAAAAAATAGTGGCCAAAAGGACCACTCCGTTAATGGATATTGAAGAATAGAGTGCATTTGGCCTTCCTGTGATGGAAGACATGCTGGTAGAAATAAATGCGTATTCATAGTAGGGAATTTTGGAACTCCTCAAACACTGTAATTGAGGAAAACTCCTTCATCCACACCAAAGGTGTGGGATGTGTGAGGAAAACTCCTTCATCCAGCCCAAGGACAGGACACAGTATTAGCAAAACCACATGTACTCAGGTGAGCAGCAAGCAACATACTTACACTTCAAGCTACATTTCACAGCAAAGAACAAACTTAACAAAACCCGCAGAGGTCAGAATGTCTGAAAATAATTCAATTTATTTTTTTAATACAGCTTGATAGTAGATACGTTAATCTTAGCAACTCTATTCAGATCTCAGTCTCTCCTGGTTCTCAAACTTTATGAAGAGGAGTGGAAAAAAAAGATGTTTAAACTCATGGAGAATATCTAGAAAACAATAGAAGTAAGATGAGAACCTGTCCCTCTGACAGTTGTGTCTGTCCCTAAGCATTTCCCAGAACAACTCTTTGTATGAAGCAGCTCTTGCAGAAAGTTCAAAAAAATGAGACTATGGAGTCTGGTGTCTAGAGAGGAGTCCAGTGTAGAAAGAAAGTCCTTAAAGTGTTATGAAACATGAAAAGGGAATGGCAAACCTTCAAAACAGAGAGGAGGACATGCCCAAGGAATGCCAGAATCAATTATTTTATCTGCTCTCCTGTAGGAAAAAAAAAAGCAACAAGTGGTTCAAAGTACAGTAGAAACTGTTTTTCAAGCATGAATACAGTGGGTTTTCGTCCTTCACTTAAATATAAGTTCAGCAGCTCCGGTTCCATTTGAAAGATGGCAAAAACAATAGAAGTTTTTCAATTTACTGAGTTAAAAAGCCAGTAAGGCAGAACTCTTCTCCTCAGTGCAGATCTCCTCCCCACCCCACTACCTCCCTTTTGAATTAATTCTAAATATGAAGCTATCATTGTTCTTTGCAACTGTTTCTACAAGAACTGGAAGTTAAACAAGCACAAGTATTCACTTGTGCTCATGAAGAATCTCATGAAGAAAGAACTGGATATAAACAAAACATTGTTTTGAAGTTGTTTTTCTTATGAAGAACATTTTTCCCCTAAACCATAACTCAAAACTAAACCTGTTTTCAGAACAGAAATGTCGCAGAAATATGCCAGAATGAGGAATATATTCTAACATTTACACATAAATGTGTCATGAGGCATCAATATAATCAAGCAGCTGTAATCAGGAAGGTGTCTAATGCAGAAGGGCCTTAAGAATCCATGCTGTAGGGGCCATGAGTTTGATGAGCTTGGAAGAGGTCTTCAAGCAATGGGATCTGGGAAAAAGAAACAAAGATTGTTGCAGTGGATGGGCTCTCCAATGACATAGACAAGCTTGAGTTTCCCTTTAAGTTCCTAAATAATAAACTAACTCAAATTATACTCCTCATATGCCCAGCTTGTGTGAAATTGTCACCTTCATGGGATATTTAAAGCAGTTATAGCTGTTAAAACTAACTTGACATCCCAGACATAGCTACATCCAGGTCTGGGATGCAGCTATCCAAAGCAGATACTTGATGTCCTACAGAACAGAATTCTTCTCCTCTGGCACATAACCAACTCCCACAATGTGCTACCTTCTCTCTTCTCTTGCTTTAGAGAACTGGAGAATTCCCAAAAATATTTCCTACATATTCGTCTCCTTCTGCTCCTTTCTAAGAGACTTGGGAGATTGGTTTCAAACACTGTCAGTGGCCTCCCACCAATGTCAAAATCATGTTAATTCATGTGATGATTCCCCTGCGTCCTCACACCTGGAAAGCCTCAAACTGCAACTGAAACTGGCTGAAAGCTCTGTACTTGATTTAATCTTCATTTCTTGCTTTAAACTTTCTTTAAAGCACAGACTTTTCAGAGCCTTGCTTAGAAAGTAAAATCAGGACTGCAGAGTTGAAACTCACTGAAAAAGGACTGAACTGAAAGACTGCTGCAGTATAAGCTTGATTAGAGCCTCTGCATATCACTATATTATGAATATTAAATAACCAGGATAATAAGCCATTGGATAAAACCACAATGGTTTTGCCCATTTTTGTTCTGCTTCATTCAGCCCATGCAGAGTATACTGAGATCTCCATCCGTCCTTGAAACCCTGGAATGTCTTGCTGGATGGTATTAGCAAATGAAAAAGTTTCAAGAAGTTCAATTCTTGCTAAAGAAATTTTTGTAAAAAATAAAACTAATGTAAAATTTTGGCTTGCTTGTCCAAAGATCACAGTTTCTCCACCTGTCTCGCTGTCTGTCCAGCTGTCTGGCTACTGGTTCCTTCTTCTCTACTAGCAGTAACTTCTGAATCTGGTAGCCAGTTCCAACCTTTCTTGCCAGCAGAGGCTAGTGACAAAGATATTCAGGTTCTTGCATGATCAGCCATTCTATTTGAAGATCAGCACATCCATAAGAGAGAGGAAGTTCAGTTAGCACCACAGTGAGGGAGAGGGTTCATGGGAAGTTAATAGCTTTTCTTGTTTGATCTGTCTTGACAAGAAGTTTTGGTGTGTAAGGTAGCCAGTCTGCAAATGTATTACAGGGAATCAACTTCAGCACATGTTAACTCTTGCCCAGAGAGCAGTAGGTGAGTACTGAAGAGGCCTGACAGAGCTTTGAAGAGGGAATGAGGACAAGAAAGAGATGTTAAAGCAGAGTAACCCAGTGTGTTTTATAAAAATACATAGAGACCAGGCTGAGTGAACTGCAGCTTGATAGCAAATTAAACTAAGGTTAAAATACCACAGCTTATTTAATGGTGAAGTCTTAACATGTTTGTCTTGCCTCTTGATGTGCTGTTGATGGGAATAATTTTGCTAAAATGGCAGTACATTGGGTTGAAGAACATATATTGAAGACTTCAGGGAAAGATAAAATACATCCCACATTTCAACGTTACAGAAATTAGTAGGCAGAGCACTATGGAGTATAGGTCTACACTGCTAATCCTAACCATCTTTATGAATTAAACCAAACCTTTCACTGGCATTGTGAAGAGGTTTGCCACATGTAAAAGGTGCTAATACATATACTTGTAGCAAATCCCCTGAAATGCAGTTAAATGTGAAAAGCAAAAAGTCTCTTTTCGATCAACATTGGCTGACCAATACTTTAGAAGACAGACAACTTCTTAACACAGGACCTTAAGTTCCTGTTAAAACACATGTGAGTTTTCTGTGGACTTGATGTGAGGTCAGGATCATAGTAGATGCTTCTTGTTTGGCTATGATAGCTCTAGGAAGAGGTCCCTGTTCCTTTCGTGTCTGGACCATCACACTCAAAGAGTTGTGGACAATGGCTCAATGTCCAAGTGGAGACCAGTGATGAGTGGTGTTCCGCAGGGGTCAGTATTGGGACCAGCACTGTTTGATGACTTTGTCAGCAACATGGACAGTGGGATTGAGTGCACCCTCAGCAAGTCTGCCAGTGACACCAAGCTGTGTGGTGTGGTCAACGTGCTGTAACGGATGTCATCCAGAGAGACCTTGTCTGGCTTGGGAGCTGGGCCTATGCAAACCACATGAAGTTCAACAAGGCCAAGTGCAAGGTCCTGCACATGGGTCAGGGCAATCCCAAGCACAAATACAAGCTGGGTGATAAGTGGATTGAGAGAAGTCCTGAGAAAAAGGAGTTGGGGGTATTGGTGGATGCAAAACCTGAATATAAGCTGCAATGCGTTTTGACAATACAGAAAGCCAGTTGCATCCTGGGATGCATCAAAAGAAGCCGATTGAGTGAGGGGATTCTTCCCCTCTACTCCTCTCCAGTGAGACCACACCTGGAGTATTGTGTCCAGCTCTGGAGTCCCCAACATAGGAAGGACATGGACCTGGTGGAGTGGGTCCAGAGGAGGGCCACAGAGATGATCAGAAGGATGGAATACCTCTTCTATGAAGAAAGGCTGAGAGAGTTGGGTTTGTCCATCCTAGAGAAGAAAAGGCTCTGGGGACACAATATTGTAACCTTCCAGTACCTAAAGGGGAGCTACAAGAAAAACAGAGAGGAAATTTTTTTAAGTACATGTAGTGATAGGATTTAGAATAGATATTAAGAAGTTCTTTACTGTGAAGGTAGTGAGACACTGGAACAAGTTGCCCAGAGAGGTTGTGGATGGTCCACCTCTGAAGCGTTTGAAACTAGATTGGATGGGGCTTTGAGCAACCTGGTCTAGTGGGAGGTGTCCCTGACTATAGCAGGGGGGTTGGAAGTACATGATCTTTTAGGTCCCTTGCAACCAAAACCATTCTATGATTCTATGATTCAGTTCATCCTAAAAGCATCATCTAAAGAATTAGATGATGCCATTTCTGGTTTGTATTGGCATTTAATGCAACTGTGTTTTCTTAACTGTTCTTACAGAGCAAACACACTTGGCAGGTATTTCTCTGCTGACTTGGCTATTCTTGGATCCCCCTGGATCCATAAGCACAGTTCTTTTTCATCAGTTCTGCACAGAAACCCTTGCATGCAGCAGAGTTCAGCCTGCACAGAAAAAATAAGCACTTTTGGAATTGTGTTGCTTTGGTCTGACTGCTCATTAGGTAAGTCTGCTCTGGAGCCAAGGGACACTTAACAATAGCCTTCCATAGGTCTGATGTTCTCTTTTAGCAATGCAAAGTAAATCCAAGGCCACAGATTAACTGCTGTAGAGCCTAGTGTATTCATTCTCTTCACAGAGGTCTGTCAAGACAGCAGAGCAAAGTTTTTTGATGTACTTCCCCCTGCAGTGAAAAGTTTCTCCTACTTTCTGTAGTGCAGTCAATCCTTGCATTGGACTTCTGTGGGAGAAAAAAAACCCTGTTCTGATTTTTGTTCTGTTAAAAACTGTTCATTTAAACCCAAGCTGAACTTAAAAGCATTTTGTGTGAAAAACCCATTATTCTCTGCATGAAAATATTCATTAGAAAATAATAACTTCTGATCACTGAAGACCTCAACATCCTAGACCTACAAAGCCCTAGAGAGGAAGTTCTGGAACATAAGGAACATACGATCATCCGACCTAGACTCAACACAGATCTTAACTCATATATAACATACCTAACAGAAGCTAATCTACTGAAAACCACCAGGGTGTGGTTTATTCCTTCTTTTGAACTCATCTGCTTATGGAACATGGAAATGGTTTGTTGTTTATCATCCCCCATGTGACACAGCTCTACCCAATCTCACTCATCATGGGTGAGGGATCATTAATTGATCTCTCTGGACTTACTCTGTCTGTGAGTCTGCTTTAGGCATCTATTTGTTCATTGTCCTCATCTACATTATTTTGACATTGAGTTTTTTCTTCCAGATAACAAAGTTATATGTTTTAAAGTCAGTTATAGGCCTACATATGGGATAGTTAATATCACCCCCCAAAAAAAACCAAACAGGTAATTTAGAGAGTAGCTCTGAACATAATTTACAACATACCCTACATATTTAGACTGACTGCATCTTGGGATGCTTAAATTCGAAACAGATGGTCAGGTGATTTGAAAATCACTCAAGAAAATATGGAAATTAGCTCACAGCAACATGAAGGAATATCTGCTGGATTGAAAATGGATAAAAGACTGTTAATTGGACTGGAGAGTAAATTGGACTACAATAAATGTTTGGTTCTGTAGACTGGAAAGAGTAATTTGCTGGGTTATGGATACAATATTCACCATGATACATACTTAGGAAAGGAGAGACACGTTCTGACAGGCAATGCTTAGTTGCAGGCAGTTTAAAATCAGTGCCAATATAGAAACAGGAAATTTATCCTATAAATAAACATGACTAAATGTATGAAGACTCCAGGAATTTGAAGTGACAGTTAAAGTGGCACCTTGCGGTTCATCATATTTGATCCCACCATGTCAATGTCACAGTGGCAGCTGGTATCAAAAATCGCTGGTGGGGAAGAGGATAATAAGCTTCTCTCCTCATCCTTGCCATCTTTCCTAACCAAGTTATTCATATTTATGGGGGGTGGAAACTGGGACAGTAGTTTTGAAAAGTAGAAAAAAGAAGGCATGTCTACTAGGCTCACATACACAGATCATACCCTCAAGTAAAAGAAGTTCCAGTGTTCCAGGAGCAGGTAGGGAGGAAGACAATAGCATCTATCCCTCTATAGGAATGTCATTGTTCTCTTAAGTTCTGATTGTGATCTTTGTCTGTCCAGCCATGCTCTAAATTCACCCCATTTTGTGTTGTACATGCAATTTAATTGCCCTGTGTAGCTGACTACCTTGTGTAACAGAGATTATGTTTCCAAACCCCTTCATGCAGAGTCAAATCTCCCTTTAGCTAGATGTCTGCCCCAGCTATTGAATTACTGGGTGAGGAAAGTAGAAAGCAATGCATTCTCCTTCTCCCATTAGGGGTCTAAGTCTTCCCAGGCAATGTGTGGTGCCCCTAATACACATCATCTGGATGCTGATTGTCTGGCCAGACCCCTGAACATCAGGTGCTGCCATACTTTGCATTAAAAGGTTTGACCTGCCCTCCCTCTTCACAGTCCTACACTTAGAGATGAAATTCAGAATGCAGTAGCTCTGGGATTTCTTACAAGAAGCCTACTGGTTTTGTGTTGTGTATTGCAGCTGGAGAAGGTAGTTGGCAGCTAGAGCACTACTAACCAGGAACTACCCACCAATGCTAACAACCCCTTTGTACTAGTAGTACTTGTTGTGAGTAGTAAGTAGCTGAAAGTAGCCTTTCAGCCTACTCCATTAGATGAGTCAGAATTGCTTGCTTTATTTTGCTCGAGGGTTCCATGTTGTGCTTGTTCAGTCTGTGCACTAGACCATTTCTCTATACCCCACAGTGAAACCCTTACGCAGGGATGTTGTGAACACAGCTTCACGTTCCCCATTAGCTTGTCAAAGCCTTAGGTGGTGCACAGGACTTTCAGGAGACAAGGGGTGCTGATGACCCAGGAAACGCAGGAGCTTTCTAAAACTTTCCATGGATCAGCTACCAAAATGTAAAGTGGAGCTAGTTTGAAAGGACATTGCTTTCCAGCGATGTCTGGAGACTGGCACTTCTAATCTGTATGTCATCTCCAGCACTTCACAGAAGTCTTTGATAACCCTTTCAGTATAGAAGTTTTTCCTAATGTCCAACCTAAACCTCCCCTGGCACAACTTGATGCCACTTCCTCTTGTCCTATCAGTTGTAGCTTGTGAGAAGCGACCAATTCCTACCTCATTACAACCTCCTTTCAGGGAGCTGTAAAGAGTGAGAAGCTCTCCCGTCAGACTCATCTTCAGACTAAGCAACCCCAGCTCCCTCAGTCAGTCCTCATAAGTCTAACTTCTCTCCTTAAAGATGGTACCTCTAACATCTGTACCTCAACACTCAGCACTGGCAACTGTCTAATGTCTTTTCTCTTTAGTGCTGAATTTATATTAAAAATTGGCCTGCAAATGTTGGAAATGTGTAAGTTAACTTTTCATCCTTTCCAAAGCATATTCGTTTCACTGTAATATATACACGGCAGTTGCACATTCATCAGCATTTGAAATCTAGTCTTTAAATTGTCCTATATATGCACATATATTTATAAGTTAATAAAAATATACCCTTTCCACAATTCTTTCTACAATGAAATAGCTTGTGAGCAAATTACATTTTCTTTTTACGTTTACTCAGCACAGTGAAAGAATATATTGACTGCTAAGTTTCTATAACTTTCTTTGTATAGTTTAAGAAAATGGACTCACACTCTTACTAATTTCAAGTCTATTCTTTTTTTGTCCCATAAATTGTCTCTGCAGTTCTGCCCTCTTTGCAAATTTACAGGTAGAAAGAATTAAGACACTTATTTATTTACAGTCATTTCCAAAACAGCTGTACATCCACATGTTCCTCACAGGAGTTTTCTGCACTGTGGATGTTTCAATCATAAAACCATGTGGCTGGCATATAAAACCAAATACACTTCAAGAGCTTAATTTCTTAATTGGATGACTGAAGCCATTGTAATAGCCTACGATTGAGATCTTGCTTCTATTAATCTTTTCCTTACAGTTCTTTAGTCATATGAGTTGTGCCACTGTCTTAATCAAAACTGTACATATGGAAAAGGATACCATGTCACATCACTTGTCCCCACCTCATTTCTTCAGTTACCTGCTACTGGCATCTGAAAGGTCCTGCACAATCTCTCTCTTTGATAACGTGTGAGTGGTGCAGATCTGGAAGCAGGATGGTTCACCCTGCGCTGTGAATCTTGAGTTCTGATTTGGGTCCTTGGACATTAAGACTGATCAGATGCAGCTCACTTGCATGAGAGCCAGAGCCACCACTTAGGCATAGGGTAGAAACAGATGTTCCCAGCCCACATGAGAACTTGATCAGTTTAACCCTTTCCCAACTGACAATATCAAGGCTACTCTCCTCTCTCTATGCGAACACCTTGCCAAACCAAATCAGGTTTGGGTTTTGAAGACAGATTTCAGAGGATTTAATTTGTACTGTGATGCTGACACAGGTCTCAGGCTCATACCCAGACCTACTGTTGTTGACATTTGCCAGCATGTTGGCTAAAGCCATGAAGGATGTCAGGATGTCAACTGGCTTGTCAGGATAGTCACATGATGGGAGGCGCTTGGTCAAGCTCATACCGCTGCACCAGGCAGGATGAGCACAACTGGTTTGTGGGCTCCCAACTGAGCACAGTACCAAAGACAGCCCAGCTATACTCAGCTACATGACATTCATGCCTAAATAACTGCCCAGAAACAATGATCTTGAGGGAGGACAATCACAAACCTTACCAGCTTTTGCTAGAGATTTCTAATTTCCTGGCAATTATGTGAGAAAATAATAATTATTGTTGTTACTGTTATCAATTACTGCTACTGTTAATAATTATCATAATGCTCCATCAGACAAAATTATTCTGATTTATGCAGAAGCACAGAATTGTGAGCAAGGAAAATTTTCTGGAAGTGAAATCAGTTTTAGAAAAATATTGTATTTACCTGTGAACCAATGAAATGGAAGGAGTGCATATACTATGCTGATAATTGGGATATAAAAAAACTCATCAATAACTAATTTGTATGTAATAACATGCATTTATTTATAAGGTTACAAGGCCTGAAAAGTTCTTGCTGATACAGACCAGATACTTGAGGATGAACATAAGGCTGTCTAGATCACAGCGTCCTTTTAGCAACTTATGATTAAATCATGCTACAAATAACAAATATAGCTTTTATTACTACGAAATTATTTCATCTAGCACATAAAATTGCTGGAAGAGTCCTTTCTTAATTACAGATTTTAGTTCTTTGGTACTATCATGCCAATGTTTCCTTAGCAGAACAAGCCAAACTACATTGGAAAAAAAGTAACAGGTTTATGAGCTTTAAAAAATGTTTGAAGCAGTTTTCAGAAAGGTATTCTAGGTGTAAGCTAGGGAGAAAAAGTGAAAGATCACAGCCTCAGGTATGTTTAGTGCAAAATGATCTTGTGGTTGAAAATTAAACTGGGTCACATCAGGGCCATGTTCTCAAAAAGTTGGTCTATGGGTATTGGGGTAAATCATAAAAAAAAAAATCACCCTGCCTCAGTAGAAACACTACCCTCCTTTAAAGGAAAGTTATGAGACACCTTCCTGCTTTGGTTAAATACAAATATTAAATAAATTTAAAATAAAGCAGAATAGAACAAAATATATACACCCATAGTTTCATAGAACCATAGAAATGTCTGGGCTGGAAGGGACCTCTAGAGGTCATCCAGTCCAACCCCCTGCTGAGAGCAGGGACAGCCTCAACTAGAGCAGGGTGCTCAGAGCTCTGTCAGC
>JANHFX010010396.1:141229-161840 GCA_027560015.1 Chloroceryle amazona | reverse complement strand
AAACTTGCTGATGGTGCACTCGATCCCGCTGTCTATGTCATTGATAAAAATGTTAAACAAGACAGGCCCCAGTATGGGCCCCTGAGGGACACCACTTGTCACTGCTCTCCATCTGGACTTTGAGCCAGAAGAGATTAATTTAGGCAAGTTTCACCTTCTCTGTTACACAGATGAAGTTACTATCCTAAATAGGATTAATCTGTTCTCAACTGGTAGAAGTGAGTTAAAGAAATTAAAAAAGAAAACAAAAACAAACAAACAAAAAAAGCCGCCCCCACCCCCCAAAAAAACAAACCACAAACAAAACGCCAACCACATAAAAACCCCACAAACAAACAAACAAAACCCACACAAACCCCCCACCTTCTTCTCATCCTGCGATATTTTGGGGAACAAATGAGAAGTGTTAACAGAGGCAATTCCCACAGGGTGTTGATACACTGGAGCAACTTTATAAAGGAGGAAGGTGCCCATTTCATTACACCTTGACTTGTAGCTGTTGCCATCTAGTGTTTCACAGAGTGCTGCTGGGAACAATACTGACTTCTGCCCATTTTTTTCATCTCCCTTTTTATCTAGTTCTATCATACTTTGATTTTCTCAGATCTGTAGAAATGATCCTTCTGTCCACACCTTTTTTGACACCACCTTCCCCAAGCCTCCCTATGAATAAAAATAAGCCCAGTTGACATTGAGCCATCATTTGCATGAGCAAGTCTTGCCAAATTCTGGAGAATTTGCTTGGGATGTGTTCCAACACATGAGGAGCTGAGAGAAGGCATCTCAAGGTCAGCACAAAGAAGGAGGGTGTAAGTGAGAGAGGTGTAACCAGACTCATCAGCAGCATGTCTCATGCTGTAACAGAAGAGCAAAACCCTGCCCTTAGCACAGCTCTGTTGTATAACTCACAACCTGGGTGGCCAGTACAGCAATACACACTTGTTCACACGACTGACTCATGTCCTCAACACCTGCTGCTGCTGACGTGGTCTCTGCCTGTGCAGCCCTGGCTGTAGCTGCAGGTTGCAGGATTGGGCTTTTTGTACAGTCAGTGCCTTTCATCACAAGAGGCATCCTGGAAAGTTTCTCTGCGTGGTGTATTAGAGCTGACAGGTTGGTCACGGATGTGCTGCCACTTCTGCTGCTCAGGAGCAACTTACAAGTCTGGTCCTATCCCGTGCTCTTGTCTGGAAGGTTTTTGCAAGTGTCCTGTGCTGTGCGGAGCAGTTAAGTGAAACGGTTTGGCTGTAGTTGAAGACGCCTATGACAACAGAATCCTATTGACCATATTATGTCTGGGAGCACAAAGGCAGCTGTCATTCATAGATCTCCCTTCTCTAAAAGTTACTCCGTGCAGTAATGTGCTGAGAAAGGAATGAGTGTTACAGTAAATGTGCTTTAATTCTTGTCTTCTTTCATCTCTATGTCGAGTCCTGCATCCTGGCATGGTGGTAGTTGAAAGCATAGTTAAATTCCTTCATTACATTTCAGAGAAATAGGCCACATTTTGTCCAAATTAGAAGCATACTGACAATTATCTTTAACTATAATCCAGCAGTAGTACTTCTGCTATCTCACCTTGAAAGTGCTATTGCTGGCCGAGCCCTGATGCAGTCAGGCACCCAACATTGCCTCATCTTCCAGTCTCTGCTTTCTAGCTCTGAGTTAGCTCTACTTACATGTTTTGCTGCATCTGTAAGAAAAACCCACCAAAAACTCTGACAAGAAAAAACCACTACCTAACTTTTGGTATCATAGGAACAGATTGGCTTGTTCTTATTTGGTTTTGGCTTCTTTCAATAGCTTGCTGTTCATGATAAACCTCTAGGCTGGTGAAATATTTTCAATCACACTTGTTTTAGTGTGTAAGGAGCATTTCTAACTGCTTCTTTGCCCTGGTAAACCCTAAGACCAGGACTCCTGAGTAAATTGTCTCACTGAATGCACCAAAACTGGAGCTCCAGAGACAGATCTGCCCCTTATGAAGGATGGAGTAACTGGATGCCCAGTAACGATTCAAGCAGCAAATCTGGTCAAAAAGGAATGAGTGGAGATATAAAACCAGCTTCAACTTCCATAAAGCACTACAGATCCCACTTAATACCACGTTCTGGTGTTTTCAGAAACATTGCTTTGGGATTTGGATTTTTGCCTTTTTTAAAGCTGGTATTTTTCAGATTAGCAACCTACACAACAGTTTTATTCCTTGATTTACTTCATACTGGAGCAGGTGGCAGAAAGGCAGCACTGCTGTGGAATACTGGGACTCCTCAAGTAAGAACAGGGTGATTTCAAGAAACAGACAAGGTTTCCAACCCCCAACTTCATTTTTACTAATTATTTCCATACCATTCTCATTCAGACAACTCTTGTGGACTGTAGCCTTTATAATGGTATTTTGAACAGCGAAATGGATTTCAGGGGCAATTTGCAGGAGCACAAGTGAGTCAAAAGAAAGTGGCAGCTGTGGAATTTTCTATAAGCACATCATTAAGTGACTTGATGATGGTGAGCAAAGTTAGAAGAGGAATACCCTTTGCTGAGATTTCTTTCTTTGTTCTAGAATCATAGAATCATGAAGGTTGGAAATGACCTTCCAGATCATCAAGTCCAACCATCTACTAAACATTATCAAGATCACTAAACCCTGTCCTGAAGTGCCACATCTGGATGTTTATTGAACCCCCTGCAGGGACAGTGATTCCACCCCCTCCCTGGGCAGCCTGTTCCAAGGCCTCACCACTCTCTCAGCAAAGAAATCGTTCCTAATGTCTGACCTAAACCTCCCCTGGTGCAACTCAAGCCCATTTCCTCTTGTCCTATCACAAGTTACCTGGGCGAAGAGACCAACACCTACCTCACTCCAACCTCTCTTCAGGAAGCTATAGAGAGCAGTAAGGCCTCATCTCAGCCTCTTCTTCTCCAGACTAAACAACCCCAGGTCCCTCAGCCTCTCCTCATCAGACATGTTCTCCAGACCCCTCACCAGCTCCGTTGTCCTTCTCTGAACTTGCTCCAGCACATCAATCTCTTTTTCATCCTGCAACACCCAAAACAGAACCCAGTGCTCAAGCTGCAACCTCACCAGTGCTGAGTACAGGGTCCAAGTAATTAGTATATCATTGGCCTCAAAAAAGGCTTAGACAACCTTGTCTTTTACTCCGGGCAATCTTGCTAATAGTTATCTTGCCTTGGAAAAAGCTAACACTGTATCTCTGTAGCACTTCTCACCACAAAAGTTAGACATCCTTACTGCAACCGATAGGAAGAGCAAAAATCCTCACGCTTCTTTGAAGGGCAAATATTTTGGCTGGGACATAGCAGCTAATTAATATTTTTCTTGTTCCACAGCACTGCAGTGTCCCAACCAAGGTCAGGGCTGCATTGTGCTGGGCATTATATAGATTCATGGAAAGAGCAAGTTCCTGCTCAAAGCTCAGTGGAAAGGAATGCTGGAAGTTAGAGGGCAGAATGGGAACACGTTCAAATCAAATGCAAAAGATAGCACTTGTCAGAAGGGTTTTAACCTAGGGTTCTGCCCAACTTGCCATCCTGCATCATAGTACAAAACCCACCATGTAACACAGACTTCGGTGATTTTAGGTTATCTCTTAAAAAGGATAGGGTCAATAACAACTTAATTATCCTCCTGAAGGTGGTTGGTAGTTGTAGTCGGATATAAGTTGGAGTTTACAAGTAGAAAAGTGAACATTATGGCCTTTGCTAAGCTGAACACAGTATTTTTTACTGTGTAGGAATCACACATTTTTCTCAAACTGAACATTCTTGTGCTGAAAACCTGGCCTGAATCAAAATGAGTTTTGCAAGCAATATTGAAATGGAGATTCTTATATAATGTATATCTGTGGGAATCTGGGTATACATGGGTAATGAATGTAATACAATTTTAATGAGAATTTCATTTTATGACTCAGGATACAAGAAGACATAACTTTTTCTAATATAATTGCCTTTGATTAATCTGTGGGAGTTACTCATTTCAGACAAAACTTTTGCTTTTTTTTTTAATGTCCAGACTAATGAAATTACTCTTATTAGTTTGAGGGTAGATGATGACACGGATATAATAGGCACTGAAACAGAGATGTATTGGACAGCTTACTGGAAACTGAAATTACAGCAAATGAATATTGCACATTGACCCATGAGCACAGCAGCCAATTATTCAACAAGAATTCTTTTATCTCCCCTCTGTTATCACTCTTAACATACATGCAACACAATCTGCTTTAAGCTGTCACCAAACACCTCTCTGAAACACAAAGCAGGAATGAGAAGAAAGAAATATTAAAGGGAAAAAAAGTATTCCACCCAGGGATATTAACATTATCATTTATATCCTGTGTTCTGATAGTGGCCAAGGGAGTGAAAGAAAACTGGGCTCCATTATGTGAGGAGTTGTTCAGACTCTCTAGAAAACAAAGTCTGATTTCAGAAGAATTAAAAATCTTATTTCTATCAAACCAAAGGAAATGAATATAGGAAACAGCAGCAGGGAATTCAAAGAGGTCTGAGGGAGACAGGATTAAGGAAGGGTACGGCAATGTCTTGTACATCTGTTTAATCTCTTTGCTTGCAGTTTGCTCTGTTTTACTGCATGTTCCGGTCTGCTGAAAAGGGGTACAGGAAGGAAAGCTACTTGCCTACCTTAACAGACAGATAGTCCTTGCCTGATGTGGTACACTGGATTCAGAGGAATGTGTGCCCTCCTGAGAGCACTGTGAGTGAAGCAGCTGGAGTGCAGAGCAGTAGCAAGGCAGCAGCAAAGTAGCAAAGAAAGTATTGTAAACTTCTAGAGAACAAGCAAAAAGAGACTTTTCAAGGGACCAAACTCCTCCAACTCATACAGAGTTTTTTACAGCCCAGAAAGTTACTGAAAAAAAGTTACTGGACTGAGCCAAACATTGTAAGAAAGAACAGACCTGAAAAGATCCACTGAAGAAGGGAAGAATCTGATTTCAAACTCTTTCATTTCCATTGAATTTTACACAACATCAAGATCTTTGATTTGAAAGATTATTTTAAATTTTCCCTTTCAAAGCTACTGCTTTTTGTGCGTGTGTGTTTTCATAAGCACATCTGTGATGATAGTTTGGTGTTTGTGGTGTGCTCGTAGTCTACCTCAATGCTCTGACTTCAAGTCACATCATACCTAAGCACGTGGCTCAATCAAAATAAAGCAAAAGTTAGGGGTGACCAATGACAAGTTACAGAATCTTAGAATGTTTGTACCATGATCCCACACAATGCATGGAAAAATCCAATTAATTTGATAGATTTCATCTGCAGAGGAGCAAAGTATCTGGTTTCAGGATGAAAGCCCAAATGAACATGTTACTAAATGAATCAAATAAGCTAAATTCTGAAGTCCTCACTTATACAAAGCTTGCACTAAATTTTAACAAGTTTGCCTATACAGGGCTGGGGGAAAATCAAATATTATTTTATTGGATTTAGCGGTGGATGAATATTTCTCATTCTGTCACAATAAGATTATTTACTCACAAAGAGGTACTAAAATAAAATATTATGAAAGCTAAATGTTTATATCTAAATGGCAGATACTTTCTCTATGCGTTCTGTGAGGCACAAACATTACAAATGTGTCTTTTCTTTTAAGCATTATTTTTCCTCCAACATTTTTAGCATTATCATTCCATATCTATCATTGTTGGCAAAATCCATCTCTAGTTGCATCTGTATTCCTGGATGTCCTGCTTGCAGTAGATTAGGTGAAGGCAATATAAGAGACACGGGCTCTTGCTTTTTTTATGTATTTCATACTGGAAGCCTTTTTTTAAGGTCTGCTACCAAAACCACCAAGATGTATTTTTTGTTAGTTTCCCCTTCTAGATGTACTTTAAAGTTCTCAAACTTTTAAGTACTTACATGGGTGTTTATAACTCAACTAATTTATAAGTGGATTTCTTACAGTTGCTGGGAAGGGAGCCAAAACATCCTTTTACTGAGCTGACAAGTGCTAGCTACACCTTACCCACCTGTCCTGGGTTCAGTTTGGGTTAATTACCACCAGCAGATGCTGGCCCAAGCAGTTGGGTGGGGCCACAGCCATGATAAACAACCAAACCAGCCAATGGAAGAGGTGATACCACACTGAGCCATGCCCCTATATAAGGGGAGGGCTGGGCTGCAGGGGCCTGTTTTCAACTGGCTGCTGTGTGTGGCTGTGGTGTGTAGCTGCAGTCCTACTGGAGCAGGGAAAGTTGGCATCTTGGGCACAGGTAAAGCCTTCCTGGCTTCTAATATTTGCTCTCTCTGTCATTTCTTTAGTATTGTCATCAGTGCTGTTGTTTTTTTCTCTCTGCGGGCTGTTTTATAAAACTGTCCTTATTTCAACCCCTAGAGTCTCACCTTTTTTCTTCCTATTCCACAGGAGGAGGTGAGGGGGGGGAAGTGGTGGGTGAGTAGCTTTGTAATATTCTGCCACTAGGGGTTAAACCATACCACCACCTTATGTAGTAGAGCTGAATGTTGAAAGGAGTCATCTCTTTGATGCCCAAGGCACTACTTGAGCCCAAAGTACCCAGAGACTGGTGCACAGATAGGACACTAATGGCACACAAGCTTCTCTACCCTTGGCTTCATTTCCAGGTGCTTTTGCAAGTTACTTGTATGATTTTTAGGATTTTTTAATGAGCATGGGCCTCAGCAGCCCTCTATAAAATGGGACCTATTCTACAGCTTCTGCATCAGTCCTTCAAGGTTGTCTCAGCAGACAATGTGCTCTTCAGAGCAGGAATATCCACTCCCTGAATGAGAGCGTCTGTCTTAGTGGGGTTCTGCCCAGGACTCTAAATGTTGTTATAACACGAATAATTAAAGCGGAGACTAACAGTTAGATTTGTACCTTAGAAGCTTCTTATTGGCATCTCCATTAAAAGATTAAAATAACCATCCTAATTGAAGAAATGCAAAGTTCTTTCATTTCTACTGTTTCCCTGATACTCTCCTTCCTGAGTTAATTATGGGTCTTATTAAGTTCATAAGCATTAATCAAATAGAATTTCCTTACTTAAGCAATTCTATTACAAGGGGTTCACATGTACCTCACAACTCTGTGATAATGGCAATTGTGTATTTTCCTTGTCAGTCTAGAAATAAGCATTGTATAGAACAATCCTCCACTATTTTCCAAATTAGTGCAATAATTGTCTCATAGCTCCTAGTCACGACTGAGTTTCTGTATCACCTACATTTTTTTCTTCTCTTTTTCATTTCTATATCTAAATCTTCATTTTAAGTGAAGAGCTGAAGACTTAGCACAAACCAGCAATTTCACTTCCCTGTATAACTTTCTCTGCTCTTTTAACACTATTAAAGATGCTGGAAATTGTGTGTTAAAGACTGTACAGAAAGCCACATCTTAAATCCACTTCAGAAGACAAGAGAATACAACATTTGATTCCTGGGAATAGATGATGAAAATCTGACAAGTGGCCTTAGCTACAAACCATGTAATTCTTAGAATGGTGAAAAGCATAAGAAAAAGATACCTTTTAAGGTATCACAGAGATAGGGGTGGCTCAAAGGCTAACTAAAGATGATCCCCAATTATACAGAAGCGCTACTCTCTGTAAGTAATGTTAACGAGCAATGACATTAGACAGTGAAGCTCAAAAGGCAATGGTGTTATATATGCAGAAATCTCATTAGTCGAATGGTGTGGAGCATTGAACATAGAAAGAGATCTGAAAGTAAAAGAATAATCATTTATCTTTAAGTTTTCTCTCAAATTAAAACTTTGTCATACTGATTTTTTGAAAACAACCTGAAATGTATAATTGGCACCATACCACTAAGTGTGTCATACCACTTGTGATAAAAGGTATATAATTTTGTGTCCCACAGTGTGTCTCTGTATCATAAAATTAGCCAAGGATTATGTATTTCAAAGCAAAGGACTGAGCTCCAGCATATCGAAGCCATCTGCTGAACAACTCAGAAACTGCCACAATCACCAAACCACTAGATATTGCCAGCTTTACCTAAAAGGAAACACAACATGTCACAGTAGTCTGACATTCCCTCTTGTTAAAGAATGTGACTTGCATACTGATCCAGCAAGTATCTGAGCAGCTTTAAGCACAGAAATGGTTCAGTCTGAGTTTTGTCGACTGGATTGGAATAGAACAAAAGGCAAAGGATCTAGGATCAAAGTGTTCCAGCTCAGATTGTGGAGCTACTATTCTCAGCAAAGGCCATTTGTTCTGCATGCCCTGGTTCAGACAAAGGTCTCAAAGATGAGAGTCTAAAATAAGTGATGAATTTATCACCTTCAAAAAAAGGCAATTAAAAGTATTCTGTCAAGGCACAGTCACAAAAAAGGATCTGAAATAGAAGTGCTGCACTGAAGAGAGATTGCCTGGCTTCACTATGACAGGTTTCCAGTATTGGTTCTTTCTGTTTTATCTATGCTATTGACTGTAAATGGCCAAAACATGGAAATAAAGCTGGTCCGTGTTCATCCACATCTTTTAATGTCATAATATCCCTGTGCCAGCTCAGACTTTTCCCAACTTGTTTTTTGAAGTAGCAGGGTCAGGGACTCTTCCTGTTTCTCAGTATAGATCAGGTCACTGGGAGGAGAAGGGGAGGTACTTTATCCAGCCAGGTGTGAGCTGTCCTATGTTACCTGCTCTCTTGGCCACAAAACCATGCCCTTGCTTTATCAGCAGATGTGCAGCCTTTCTGTCCAGAATGAGAGGAAGGATGCACATGGTTCTGTGTTGTAGTTAAGTGGTATCCACATCCTTTAGCCCATGGAGGCGAATCTTAAAGGCACTGATGGAAGCTTTAATGTGTAGGAGAGTAGCACCAACTTAAGGAAAAATATGCTCAGTTTTTGTGGGTTTACAGGTTGGAGAAAACACAAATTCCTTACATTTCAAAATAAAAATATTTATTGCTTGCAAATCAGTAAGAAACTAGGGAATTTTCTTTCCATTCTCTATGCATTGCTAGGTACACTCTAGAAATCAATGGCAAAATGACTGAGCACTGAAAAATGGCTTTGCTAGAGCATTGGCTTTCATCTGAAGCATAGAAGTTGCCTGTCTTGTGCTTAGTGTAGTGTTGGACTGTCTTCTATCCTGCAAGCAACTGGTGGTGAGCCTTCCATGTCCTAATTTACCAAGTAATAGTGTCTTTTGCTTTTTTTCTTATCCTACCATGCAACCCTGGGTGGGGGAAATAAAGACAATTACAAAAATCTGTAGAGAAGTACCATTAAGGGACACTAACCAAGGGATGCAGAAGCCCCCAAGCCAGGGGACTACTGAATTGCACAGACATATCTTTAGCTCTCAGTGGGCCTGTCTTGTACTCTTAGAGCTCCTTGACATCCCATAATACATCTTGGGTTTTTTCTTTCATATGTCAAGATTTCTCTTCTGCAGTTACTCCTCTCATCATGTCAGTGAAATGAAAACACGGAGCTGTTGCCACGTGCTGGATGCTGCCAGTGCTCTCTTCACTCTCCATGCACTAAACTCGTAGCCTCCCCTGTGTCTCTGTCTGGACTAGAAGTTCTCTGGGACAAGGACCTTCTCCCTCCTGTTTGTTTGTAGAGTGCTTAATGTAAGGAAGCTGTACTGTTTGTTGCTGTTAGGCATGGCTATAATAAACATGATGATAATAACCTTTTTAGCAGTCCACCAATTACCAGACATCAGAGTAAAACCCTGCAGGAAATGGGAGAGATGCCTGCCCTGGGGTACTTTCTGTGCCATTCTTAGCACAAATTAAGGCCAAAAAGAAAATTGTTCATAATGAGCTCGAGATGAAAGTCTTTTCAGGGAGGGAAGATCTATACCAGAAGCTGGGGGAGGGGTCCTGCTGGCCTCATCTTTGCTAAAGGCAAATGGTCTTGGCCTAATTGCAATTTTGTCTTTTAGAATTTGATAGTAATTGTGGCACAGGAAGAGTCTAAACAGGCTACTGTTAGTTGTGCAGTCTTTCCCCCTTTGCCCAACTTGTTTGAAGTAGAGCTGTCTCTCTCATTCTCATTTTCTCATTCTCTCTCTCCCCAAACAGCTCTTGCAGCATTCTTTTCCTCCTTCCTACATGCTCTACTTCTCCCTTACTTCAGTCTCTCACTCCGCACCCCAAAATCATCACTCACACCCCCACACGGCACGCAGCCATCCTCCCCTCCTCTTTTTTTCTCACAAGAGCTCATGGATGACTGCTCTGTGTCTGCTCTTCCCAGGTGGTGATTAATAAGAGCTCTCTCTGGAGCTAAAAGCAGTGATGAGTGTCTATAGAATAACAAACATCAGTGCGGGTGAGGGAGGCAGAAGCACACCTATCTGCTTCCCAAGCTACCAACACACTATGTCATAGCAACTTATTAAAAGCACGGTGTTCCTGGGCCTCATTTCAACCAGAGCTGCCTAAAGGTCCTGCAGGAAAAACTACAGGAGAGGATCTGGTTCCTGTATCACCTTGGGAGAAGATCTGAGTGTCCCCAGCTTGGTTGTCACGTTAGCTCTGCAACATCAAAGGAATTTTCTTACTATTCAAATGCCACTAAAGAAAAGCAGGAAAGGTCTCTGCCTCCCATGGTGTTGTGGTTTAACCCCAGCTGGCAACTAAACCCCACACAGCTGCTCGCTCGCTCCCCCCTGTGGGGCTGGGGAGGGAATCAGAGGGATAAAAGTGAGAAAACTTGTGAGTTGAGATAAGAATAGTTTATTAGGTAAAGCAAAAGCCACACACACAGGCAAAGCAAAACAAGGAATTCATTCACTGCTTCCCATCAGCAAGCAGGTGCTCAGTCACCTCCAGGACAGCCAGGCTCCACCACACACAATGGTGACTTGGGAAGACATCCTAACTCCAGATGTCCCCACCTTTCTTCTTCCCCAATGTTATAAGCTGAGCATGATATGGTCTGGAGACCATATGAGCATCATATGGTCTGGAGAATCCCTCTGGTCAGTTGGGGTCAACTGTCCCAATTGTGTCCCCTTCCCAACTTCTTGAGCACCCCCAGCCTGCTCACTGGGGGTGGGGTGAGGAGCAGTAAAGCCCTTGGACCCATGTCAGCCACTGCTCAGCAGTAACTAAAACATCTCAGTAACTAAAACATCTCTGCGTTACCAATGCTGTTTCCAGCACAAATCCAAAGCACAGCCCATACCAGCTGCTATGAAGAAAATTAACTCTACCCCAGCCCAAACCAGCACAGATGGTAACGGTGTAACTGGGATGCTCCTTTTACTGGAAGATGCTGCGCAGAGGTCTCTGCTGCAGCAGGAGCTACCAGCTCGTTCAGCCTGCCACAAACACCCTCCTGCCAGTCTCCTGGTGATCTCACTGCCTCACTTGTAGCTTGGGCAGGAACTGCTTAGATCATGATGTGCTTTGAGGAAAACTGGGAAGCATGCAAACAGAACAAGTGACATTTAATCTCTACTTCTGAGCTTTTAACTGAGCAGTTCAACAATACACTGTGATTGGATAATGATTCAGAGAAAACTATTAGAGGGGCAAAGTGCAAAGACATACTTCAAAAAAAAAAACAAACCACAACAAAACAAACAATGAAACAACTGTTATACAAGCTAGATACCCATTAGGGCTAATTTTATGCTGAGCTAGGGAGGAAAATTTTAGACTGTTACAAGACGACTACTAAGGAACAGCTGAGTTTCTGTATCATGAAGAAAAGGTTTTCTGCTGTTGCAGTGTTAATAATGAAGAGGTTGTTTCTACATTCATTTTGTAAAGTGTTAAAGGAAAAAAAATCGCACAATTGTCCTGTCCCCCCCCCAAAAAAAGGTATTTTAGACTACAGCTTGCACTTAGAAAGCATTCTAGATTTACGTGTTCCACCCATTTGTACCTGCCATCAGAACCAGGACTAGGCTGCACTAAGGCAGTTCCAGTGTGTGGTACATAGTGCTTAATGAATGGCCAGACTCTGCCCTGCCTGATTCTCCATCCAGCTTGTAAACAAATGAAGATAGAATGAGACTTACAGCGGCAGCATTGTTCTGGATTGCCTTAATTTGACTGTATTAGATCATCTCACATAATTTCTAATCTTGTGTTTTGGAGTCTAAATTCATCATATGTGCTGTTGGCCTCTGTTATCTTTGTGGTTTGGTCTCTTTTAGCCAAGCCTCATGCCTCCTCTTTTTCTTCCCTCACTTGCACTCACTGATGACTTTGGAATGTGGATTTGAGATAAATGAAGAGTGAGCAAAGATCAGAATCTAATGCGCTTATTAAAGAAACTTTCTGGCTGCTTTGCTTTTCAAGTAAATAGTGTATAGCAAGTAGTCTGCTAAAAGATGAAAATCCAGGATAATAGAAGACCTTGTGCTGTTGTGAGAATAGTCAGCGAGGTGATGAGTCATTGCTTTAGCCTCATACCAGGGGACACGCCGTTTAACCCTAGTCCTTATGTCACAAAGCACGCACGCTCAGCTCTATTCAGGCTGATCCTTAGGACAGAGAAAGAGCCAGAAAACATCCTTTTGGGGGAAAGGTGTGGCTGGGTCACTGGCCTTATTATCCCAAGTGCCATATCGTCTCTCATCCCTCATTAATACATCAGAATCCATTCGGAGCATATTTTGATTTTCTGCTCTGAATAATCCCATTAGGAGATGATTGTAGAATAAAAGTTCCTGGGCATTTGGGGCTCAGGTTGTCCTTCCTCTACATAGATACCGTATGCTTTAGCTGTGAGGGTCTGGGATGGCTGTAGCGTTCCTCTGCTTTCTGCTCTTGAGCTACCTGAGTGTCATGCTGCTCCTTAAGATCAGTCCCTTGCTATATTCAGCCTTTTAGCAGAGAGATACTGAGGGAGGAGAAGCCTGGAAGAGCTATGATGGACAAACACGCTACCTCGGAATGTTTTTCTCTTGATAGCATTTGACAGATACTTTAGTGCCTAAAATAATGTTTCTAAAACTTTTATTTAGACACATCTCAATTTAAAATGTGGATCTAACTGAAACGTTCTCTTCTAGGCAGATATGTCCAAAGCTGAACTTCAGCCCAGCTGGAACATTTAGTTTTTCCCCACTGAGTTATATGATCTTTTAAATGGAAATGTCATTTCCACCTTAATTATTGCAGTACAAGGAGAACGTGTTATAATATTCATGGCACCAAGTAAAAAATAACTAGATGTAATATACAGGAATATCTATTTTCTGAGATTATTATCTCTGTGTCAGAGGCTCTTGGCAAGATCCAGTTCAGGAATTTTTAACAGTGAATTTCAAAGAAAAATAAACAGAGAGGCAAAGGCTTGTTTACGTGACCAGTTTGAGAAAATGCAATTAAAGATGATGTTGTGTCTTAGTATTTCTCAGAATTGGGAGCTAGAACTCTGGAATTCTTTTCCTTGTGGCTTGAACCCTGTTTTTATAAGTTCCTCCTTTTATTCCATCATATCTCCATAGAGAATAAAAATCTACTTTTTCCTATTTCAGAGCCTAAATTCTGTCTCTTTTTGTTTATTATGCCCCGCTTCCCTTAAAGACAATGGCAGATAATGTTACTGCACGTGTCAAATTGAAATAGAAACTTCATATTTATGGATTTTTCTTTGTATTTATAGGGCAAATGTATATTTTATACTAATTCTCTATCCTTTGAACATTGCCAAATTTTTTCCTTATGTCTGGCATAATTTTTTTTGCTTCCAGCACTTCAAGCCAGTATTTTAATCCCATCTTTTCTCTCCCCAGATTTTAACATTGTTATTCTGCCTCTCCCCAGTCTTATATAGACAAGACAGTACCAGTTCACTTAGTCCCTCTCTGTGGACCATTCTTTCCACACCTTTATCTAGTATGACTTCAAAGCAGTTTTAGTTTCCCACCTCCTGAAAAATCAGCCAGAAGCAGCTAATAAAATTGCCCTTTAATGCAATTACTTGGTGAAATTGCTCTAGAATAAGCTTTGCAGCTGTAGAAGGATTTAAGCTTTATGAGTGTTTTGGGTTAAATTTATTTTTAATTTGAGCATTTTAAATAAATCATTAAAGACAGAGTAGTGTAGGGAAAGGGAAGTGGAAGCTACATAGAGGTTCTGCACTAATAGAGTCATCTTACCATAATAAAAAAACCTATTCCTACTTTTTTTTGTGCAACTTTATTAATCAGTTATTTCAATAAGCTACACTGGGAGCAGTGTATTGAATCTTTCATTAAAAAGGTACCACAGAGGAGCATGTTACATTAAATGATGTAGAAGGTTCTCAAATATGATAATATTAATTTATCACTATATAGATAATAAATAAATAATAATAAATAGCCATTATTAAAATCCACTGCAGATTAAAGACTGTTTTTCATATATGTATAGTCAATGGTTATTTATCTTCCCTTCAGTATATTGGCACTTCAAACAGAGTTCAATATGTAAGTTTTGACTGGACTATAGGATTAGTTTCCAGTTCACCCTTTCAGTTTTCCTAATTAGTAATTTTTCAGACCTTTTCAGTTTCAGGAAACAGCTATGCTTTCCACTGGAGAAAACATACACCTTTCAGAATGACTTTAAGCTTGTAAACTAGAAGTTGATTTCTCTTAGTCACCTTCCATGAATGCTATTTAGGAGTAGTCCATCAAACCATCAGGCTTCTTGGATCACAGGTTTAAAGCTGCCTTCAGACACAGTTTAATGTGAAAGCTCATCAAACCTAGATAATAGTTCATAAGGAGTTGAAAGTAAGACATCAGCACTGATGAAAAAGCTAGGAATATTCTTTGTTGTTTTTTTTTCGTGTAAGGTTTTTTTTCAACCTGCCTGTTCTTACGTGCATCACCTAAAGTCTGACCTTACACAAGGAGACAAGAAAGTAAAATATCCTTCCTGTTATCCTGCTCACTTTGTGCTTTTAACAACACTTGACCATGTGTTTGCACCATGAGGGCATCTTAGGTCACCAATCTATCACCTAGTGTACCAAACAAACAAAACCAAACCAAACCAAACCAAAACAAAAAAATAAATAATTAAAGAAAAAATTAACATGGGGGTTGGACTCAAAGATCTCCAAGGTCCCTTCCAACCCCTGACACCCTGTGATACCCTGTGTTTAAACCCTATCCCATATTTAGCACAGGTACAGCACAAAGTGCACCAGGTTGTGGTCTGGAAAGAGAAAGCAGTCAGTGGGAGAGATGGCAGAATTTAATAATGGTGAATAGTCACTACCCTGTACTGTCTGCTGGTAATCTGATTTTCCATCTTGTCTGTGCAGATCTTGTAAAGTATAAAAAAATAGGCTCATCAAAACCTGCAGAAGTTGACTGCAGACTTTGTGGAATACCCCTTAAAGCCTAAAATACACAACCAGAGCATAGGTCGTATACAGAAATATGGATATAAAAGAGCATGGATACCTTATAACTTTACAGAACTCACAGAGCATCCTAGACCCACACGCACAGCATCATTCGACCAAAGTGTCTATTTTGTAGAGGGCGTATCACAACGGATAAAGAAAGTTCTCACAGAAAGCAGATTCTTCAGTCACCTCTGCCCCTGGAACCCCAATTTATCCGACAACACCGTCAGTTAAACTCGCACAGCTACCTCTGTGTTATCATGTACTTTTTTTTCTTTTTTCCCATTTTACTGGCAAGCAGCATACAGACACATTCTTCTGGCTGTACTTACACCCCCTGGACTGGAATATCGGACCTGCTTGTTTCTGTTTGAAATGCTGACAAATTGAATCATTATAAACCACCCTCAGGAATTTCATTGCCCAAGTCTTGACAACTGCTGATGACATTCAAGCATTGACTCTAACGAGAGGTGCTTAAATGGTTTTAAATCTCTAGCTATCCCTCTTTCTCACTTGAAACATAAATGGTCAGCTGAACTTTAGTGCAGAGATAATCAATAGGAATCAAGCAGAAAGGAGGAGGCCATGGCAGAGTGGATGGATAATTCAAAAGACGCAATGTCAATAAGCTTATCTTTTCCTCACACCACTAAAAGACCAATCTGTCTCATAGACATCAGAGTATTCTCCATCATGAATTAGTGTCTCTTACAGTGTGGCTTTTTACCTTTTTGCTTGCTGGATGGGGTTTGCAGCCTCGCAGTTCAACCTTTGGAAGCAAGGAGCCGTTTATGTGCCTTGTGACACTCAGTATTTCCTGAAAATATTCAGAGGAGGTTTCAGGCACTCTCACCACAAATAGAAATCTCCAAAACTGTGGACAGTTTTGAAGAGTGTGAACTGCATAAAAACTCTAGATGAACCAGTCTTGCTCTTTAGTTGTCAAACCGACATATTTCTCAAGTGTAACATTTATCCTTTTATGTCTGGGTATTTATTTCTACCCTCTCAGGTCACTTTCCTACTGTACAATGAAATTAATCTGTGAGAAATATTAACATGAAGCCTTCATTCCATGTTCAGGTGTGACTTTCATTGAAGATGAGGCATGCTTGCCATATGCACTGAGGCAAGAAAGAGTACCCTTCAGTGGTTTCCCCAGGCCAAAGTTATTTCTGCACTGAAGGCATTAGCCAAAGCAGCTCACCTATACATCAAGATTTACAAAAAAGGTGTAGATGAGAATAGAAAATGCAGAGATCTGCCATGCTCAGGATGACAGATCCTCTTTTCTCATCTGCTGCTTGTCCAGACAGAATATTTTTATTGACAACTCATTCCTGCATCCATGGGCAGGGATGTGAGAGGCGCCAGGCGAGTCAGCTCAGGGCCAGCATGGCCTGTGAGTGCCCTCATGGCAAGGACACGTCTTCTAATTTACTTTCACCTGGCAGGGACAAAACCCATGCCCTCCAAGACCTCTGCACAATGCAAATCAAAGGGAACTAAGTGGAAAGAATGAGGAGGTTTGCTTTATGAGCATGTTCTAGATATATACATGCTAATGCTTGCACTCCAAGCTGTTTGGCTATGAACACATCCATCCATCCATCCATCCATCCATCCATCCATCCATCCATCCGTGGCCACAGCCTCTCCAGTTAGTCTGATCAGAGCTGTGCAGTTTCCCATCTCCTCTTTAGTCAAGGCTTGGTCTGTTGAGCATCACTGTGCTCCAGAGCTGTGCAAATCCATTTAAAACACCACAGCACGTTCCCTTAATCTCAGCTGCCATAACAAAAGTGCAACAACACAAAAACAAGCCAGCAACGGCAACAACAAAATCATCAAATATCAGAACCAAATGAAAACAAATCCAATTGAAAAAAAAAAAACCAAACCTAAGAATATACCACAAACCAAAACATTCCACCAAACACCACCCCCCTGAGAAGGAGGATAAGCAAAATGAAGAGCATAGATGATACTTTATTTCTTAGTCCACTTCTGGGAGACCTCTGGGAATGGTCTGGATGCTGTGGTGAGCACACCTGCTCTCAGCAGGGGAAAAGTGAGATGATGATAATAACAACCCCTGCTGATGTACAGGGAAGGGACACGAGCTGACAAACAGGAGTAAAATTCATGATCCTTGTGTTATAGGGGAATGCCAAATGATTGATAATGTCTTTATTTCCACATTGCTTTTGGCAGGTGGCTTGTGGAAGGAGAGATCAGTCCCAGCTTGTGCAATGTGGAAAGATGTCAGCACAAGGTAAGAAGGCAGCAGCTTATATGTGAATTACGCTGTACAGTGCTTGAGATCTTCTAAGCAGCGGCTATGCTTCCCTTTGGGCATTTTATACAGTAAATGCTCTATTTTCCAAGGCATTCAACATCCGCTGCTTTTCCCTGATGCTCCTGTGTGTTCAGGGTATTGAATTTCATACCAGAATGGACCTTCAGTAGGCCATACATTTTTTAGCAGGGATTTTCAATAATTCACAGGATCATACCCTAAATATGCACGATATTAGATAAGAAATTTTCCACTCTCTTTACCATGCAATTTCAAATGCAAAGAGCCTCTGGTTTCCGTGTAGCAGCAGTGTTTCAATATCCCAGCCACATAAAATGCCTGGCTAATTGGACTGGTAAAGGAAAGGGGGATTTTTGTGTTTGGTAAATTAATCAGCGAGCACACTTGCTGTACATTTCCCACTAAAATCCTTAATTAGACATAGAAATGCCAAAGAATGGGATTCTTTCTTTATTTTTAGCCGGGAGTTCAGTTTTTAATTGAAGGGATGACTTCTGATCCTCCATTAGCGAGCAGAGAAGAAAGCCTTTCAAACGGGAGCGGCACCCCAGCAGTTGCTTAGCATCTGAGAGGCTCAGCACTGCACTTCCACCAATCCCAGGAGTCTATTGATACTTAGAGTAAACACACTAAAAGGATCAAATTGACATTCACACGAACCAGAGTCCACGAAATCACAAAAGCTTTTAATCCAAGTTGCAGTATAAAAGGATAGCTTCTAATTAGCAGTCTAGACTAATCATCAGTGTTTAGCTTATAAAGATGAAGCTATCAGTAAAGAAAGCAAGATCTGAAATCACAGAATCAGAGAATGGTAGGGGTTGGGAAGGGACCTCTGGAGATCATCAAGTCCAGCCCCCCTGCCAGAGCAGGGTCACCCAGGGCAGGCCACGTGGAGTTTGAAAGTCTCCAGAGGTTAGGAGGATAGGTTAGGAGGTCTCACTCCACAACCTCTCTGGACAGCCTGTTCCGGCTCTGTCACTAACAGTGAAGAAGTTTCTCCTCATGTTGAGGTGGAATTTCCTGTGTTTCCCCTTGCTACCATTGCCTCTCATCCTATCACAGGGCAGCACTGAAAAGAGACTGCCCCCTTCTACTGGACCCCCACCCTTCAGATATTTGTAAGCATTCATAAGAACCCCGTGTTAGGTGTTGGTAGAGGCCAGGCATAAGCTGGCAGATCGTTCAGTCCTTCACTGTCCACTTCTTCCTTGCTCAGTTTTTCAGTGTTGCCAGAGCTTTTGTAACTGCTGAAGACACAAACTCTGCAGCTTCATTGGTTACAGATTTCACACGCGCAAAGAAGGCAACCAAGGCAGCAGCCAGGGCAAACGAGGATATCCTCTAAGAATTCTCTATGGGTCTTTACTCCTGGCTTGTACTTCTGGCTGGAGCTAACGCTTAGCTGGACCCTTAGGCAATGTTAGAGGGCAGCTGCAAGTCAAGGTGAAATACCACATATTCTTTCATTAACCCTCCCGGGCCTGTCATTAAATATGGCAGGCTTAGCATTTTTCTCTTCAGATGAAAAAGCACCACTAATCCCAGGAGGCAGGATTTTTTCGATGCCTAAATTGATGAACAAGACAAGGTCAGCAATTTTCACTTTATTGACAGAACTCTATTTACCTTTGGAAGTATTGAAATGGTATTTCAGATGCCCTGGAGCAGAACTCCGTCCAAAACGAAAAGGGAGCGGTTTATGAGAACCAATGCCATTATACTACCTAAAGTACTGTGAGTGGTTTTTGTTTAACTTGCTAAAGCAGAAGGAGATATTTTGTGATTAGAAAATATTTTCATAGGAAAGAACCTTAATAAATGTGACAGCACACAATAGATGGAGACAAACCCATAGAAGCAGAGCAATAGAGAAAGAGCGGAGAGTGCAGCCAACCACCCATTTAAACTTAAATATAGGTTTTGATGCACAAAAATGTGCGTGGGCTTTCTGCTTTGTTTGAGGTTTGTTTGTATGCCTAGAAATGATTATCACTAACAAGCTGTCTATCTGATCTAGATTTCAGTGAGAGAAACAGAGCTGACCATTTGAAATCTGTCCTTCATCATAGCAATTTGCTAATGACAGCTGCTGAAAGCCACAGCTAAGCAGCACTTTTGTTTATAAAGCTCAATAACCTCAGTTTATTCATAATGAGGAATAATAATAAATAACCCCACATTGCTGTGAGAGCCAGGACAGAGTTTCTAAGAACCATATTTTCACTTTTAAGCATTTCTGGAGTGGGTTTGCCCTGAAAGGCCCTGCCCTGAGCCAGAAATAAAAAGTGTGACTTTCTGGGTTTGTTTTAAACAAACACAGATTATCTAAAAGATGATCCAATAAAGAAATGAAGAGAAGGCATTAAATGTTGCTAATAAAGACTAGCAAATCTAACTAAAATCTGGAGCCTACTGAATTTAGTTCAAGCCACTAAATCAGTGACTGACAGCTCTGAGCTGTGCAGTTGTGACCATGCCTCTGCCTCTCGGACTCCTTGGTAAACAGACACTTGTCAGGGTTTGGGGTCAGTGCAGCCCATTAGACCTGTAACAGCTGCTCTCTGTTAACCCCCCTCCCTCCACAAAGAGGAACAGAAAGCGAATAAGGGAGAGAGACTGAGACATTGGAAAAGGGAACAGGAACAGATTTAATGAAAATAATAATAATAAAAATGGAATATATGCAAATATATACAAAACCAGTATGGAATGCAACCCCCCTGATGGCAATTACATCACCATCACCACTGATGCTGCGGAGCAGGCACTGGGAACGTCCCAGACTGGGCCCAGCAGCAGATGGGAGCTGTGTTCAGGAGCTGGGTTCTGGTGCTGGGTTCAGTAACATGTCCCCCGTGGTGCACAAGCCCCAGCAGCAGCCTTGGTCTGCACCCCCCTGGTACTGACTCTGCCCATGGGGTGTTCTC
>JANHFX010010396.1:123770-139485 GCA_027560015.1 Chloroceryle amazona | reverse complement strand
CACACCCACCACCTGTGACACCCCCCCCGTTGCCCCCGGCCTCCCTGGCCAAGAGGGCACATTGCTGGCTCCTGGTCACCCTGCTGCCCACCTGGACCCCAAAGTCCTACGCTGCTTTCAAACCGGTCAGTGCCAACCTATGCAGGAGGTTGCTGCAGTGTCACCTTCAGGGATAACTTCTCGGCACAGGGACAGCAGGTGCAAGACACAGTATTTCTCAGTCTAGTGATGTATTCAAGCCATCAGCACCCAAAGCAGCCACAGGCCTTCATCTCCCACCTGCACACAGTCACTAGCACCTTCACCCAAACTTCCAGATGTATTACCCACCTCACCTTTTCAGGCACGTTGGTATGGCTCCGTGCTGTTCTGGGCAAATTTTGGTTCCATGCAAATTGCTTATGATATGCAAATCAATGCATTAAATAACTAGCATAAAATGACACATACGGAGATGTGCATAACTTGGCAGCTTTAAATCTGGAATCATTCCACTGACGTCAATGGTTTCACTTCAGACAGGCTCCAGTACGGAAGGTGCTGAAATCTGGCCCTGTGATATTTTCAGTCAACTTCTAAACACAAACTCAGGAGCAAATGATTTCAAAGGTGTAATTATTAATTCAATTATTAATTCCTTGGGTTTGTTATTTCTTTAGGTCTGTACAACTAACTAGATGTCCAAAGGTGCATTGCAGAATTTACTTAATTCCAACTAAGCTGACATTCCAGATAGAGAACTTGTAGTTTATCAGATCTCAGGCACTATGAACCTGATCCACTTTGGCCCTAATCACCTAATAGCCAGGGCAAATAATGAAGGATTTATGCCAAAAAAGTCTTCCAAGGCAGATGTGCACCCTAAAGTGTTTCAAATCGATGTAGAATGGGGAATGAGTAGAGATCAGCTCAGTGTTACATGCCGTGTACTTTTGATCCGGGCCTGGGTGCCTGGAAGAATATGTACTGTCTTGTGTAACCACCCCCTGACAAGGATCTGCTGTTGTGTGCAGGAAAAGCAGAACATGGTAAAGGTTAATGCTGCACATGGCAGAACCACAGTACTGAGCTGGGTCCTGGTTGCTGACTGCTTCAAGTGCTGTGCAGTCATTTACACATTCGAAAATGTCATTTTCGCATGGCAGAATTTCCACCCACTTTTGCCTGAATGTAAATGACTCCAGGAGATGCCAGGCATTAAGTGTTCTTAAAGCTGCCCCCAAACATCCCACTGTTCAAAAACGATGCTTCGAAACACTCTTAGAAAACACACGAAGCTTCAAACCGCTCTTAGAAAACACTGTCAGACTTTCAAAATATACCCGTTTGTGTTTCTAAACCTTCTTGGTCGCTGGTGGGGGATAGGCTCAGATGTCCCAGGTTGCTGAGCTACAAGGTGTGTGAGTCCAATGTCAAGGAGATTCATCAAAGCTTGGTAATGAGAGTCTTTGGAATCAGGCTCTGCTCCTGCTGTCTGTCTATTCAACTCACCTGAAATTCTGTTGCATTTTGCATGAGTAAAAAGACACCGGAGGTTCATACGATATGAAGAAGCTTCCAGATTTCTCATTAGTTACCTGAACTAGCATCAGAGATTTTGTATATAAATATAGAAGCAATAGAATTTCAACAGCAAAAGTAGAAGCAACGGTATAGAAGCATGTAAATATAGAGGCAGTCTAACTGTGGAAATGCCAGTGTCTCTCTGCATATGCAATCAAACATTTATCAAGTGTGTGTAACATTAATATCAGTATTTCCTTCTGGGTTTGGTTTTGGGGTTTTTTTTGGGTGTTTCTGTTTTGGCTTGGTTTTGTTTTTTTTGGGGGGGGTGGAATTTTTTTTGTTGACGATGTAATCGTGATATCTTTACTATTTTTTTTTGTTGCTACAACTAACTTCAACTGACAAAATTAGAAGCTCTTATTATAGCTATCACTTTGGGAGTGGTTTTGAGTTTGTTTAGGTTCTTTTTTAATCATAACAGTCTCCCTGCAAACCTGGACTGACATCAATTTACCACTATTATGACATCTTAAAGTTGTTTCTTATAAAATTTGAATTGGTGTCATTTTGTTTCAAGCTGATATTGTGATGATGTCTCCCTAGATTTATACTGAAAATTTCTTTTTCTTTTGACATAATGTCATCCCAATAGCCCTTCACTACCATCTATCATAAATCTGTGGATTTAAATGAGAAGTGGTTTAATTCTGTAACTTAAAGCTTTCTCAGTAGCTGCTTTTCTGACCTCAACATCCAGCTATTGACTGCACTTAGGTTTTTACGGAAATTTCAAAAGTTCCTGCCCAGTGCTTCAGGCAGCTCTTTCCATAGCTAACAAACACGGAAAAGAAAGCAGAACTTTCCCTTGAAAATGAAAAATAATTTCCGATAAGAAAGAAGTGAAATCCTGCTTGTAACAGCGGCATCAAACAACTACACAGTCTTGGTTAGATCCCCCTGAACTCCTGAGAGCTGCTGATCCCCCTTCACAGAAATGGTAGGGACATCATTTTGGGGATTGAACATTCAGGCTGTTTTCTGGAATTTTCTTGGCAAACGCAAAGTCCTCAATATCAACATATTTGAGATGCTGTTATGATTTTATTTAAATACCAAAAATTAAAATAGAAAGCTCAGGGTGGCAGGAAATTACAGGAAGGTTCCTGTGTGGCAGGTGTGTCTTTGAACCTGGTTTATGTTTTTCAGTTCATTCCTTTTCAGACCTGAAGAGGCAAGCAGGACAGTGTGCAGAAGCACAAATGCTTTGTGACCCTTCTTGAAGTAGAGTCATTGTGATTGCATAGCTAGAATTCCCAAGGGCATGTTTGCAAATTATAGAGCAAATTCCTACCTGCAGTTATTGAATATTCCTAGGATTATCCATAATCCTGTCAGAGAGGTGCCTGTGTGTGATTCTGCAAAAGCAATGGTTCATCAGAACATTGCTTTAATGAGGTATTTGCAGTAGTAGCATCATTTTACGTTCTGGTATAAATGGTACAGCTCCTGTACAGCTTTGTATCTGTAAATACAGTGCTCCAGCACCTCAGTGTCCTTCTTGTAGTGAGGGGCCCAAAACTGAACTCAGTACGCGAGATGGGGTCTCATTACTAAGTAATGGTGCTGGTGACAGTGACCTGGTTTCACCTGTGTCAGACCTGTCAGCCTCATCTGGATGTTACTGCAGCAGTAGATCTCATCTTCAGGCAATGACATCAAGTCCCAAGTATGACAAGATCAGGACAAGAGACATTTTAACAACAGTGCAACTAAAGAGAGATATTGTGTGTGTGAACCTGAGAAAAGTTTATCTTAAAACTTTGCAAACCAAAAATTATGACTTTAATACAGGTTTAACTGACACTTTGAGATTTAGATTGCAATTCATTTTGAACTTTATTTCCAGAATTCAAAGGGGGCTTGGAACTATAGGTAAACACTGAACACAGAGTTGCACAAAATGGGGATAAAACATTAGCTGTCTATCTGAGCAGCGTAAATTCCTATAGATTATTTAAATAAGGAAAAAACATTGCATATAAACCGACCTGTGAAGTTTCATCCAAACCATTAACTGTTTATTGTGGTTTGTTGGGTTTTTTCTCCCTTCCAATATTGAAATGTCCTGTTATTGTTAGAATTAACTCAGCATATTTTTGTTATCTGTATAAGCACCCAGCCTGCCTTTGACTTCAGCGGAGTTTCATAGTCTAATTAAATGTTCTCTGTCAGGTTGCAATGTCTCTGTCAGTAATTCTTGTCTAAAAGAGCAACAGCACAACTGGAAATAACAGTCTCTGTTGCATTAAGCATGGCAATGAGCACCGGTATTAGCCTTGCATTTTGACTGTCCCAAGCACTTCTTGTCTGATCTTAATGTTGGTCTCACCGAGTAGGTATTTTGAAACTAACTTCTCATATTTGGTGCCTATCACTGTAATCCCATTTTTCAGATATGTTAATCACCCCTAAGTGGTGTTAGCTCCAAATGCAGTTTGGGGATTTCAACATATTGTGCAGGGTGGCCAAAACTGTATAAAACTTCATGAGAATTTGGCTTTTCTCAGTTGGTTTTGAGCTTTCTGTGTGTGAACCGTGGTTATTTCTACTAATTTACATGCAAAGGATACTTTGCAATAGTCTGTATCTTGCCACAACCCGTAAATGGCAACAGAAATGTTAAGAAATTTCTACTAGCAAAATCAGGGATGAGAAAGACCAGAAAGCAGCTCAGAAAGTCTGACCTGCCAGAAAATTTTGTTGTCCACAGGATGGAGCAATAATCATAGCCAGCCTTGCCCTGCCAGTGTCGGGACATTTCTGTGGATTCAGAAGTGATCAACACGAGGCCCTAAGATTTCAATGCCTTCAGTTCTGGGTTTCAAACCAGTTTAGCTAGATACAGGTGAGGGCTGGTCTTGTTATACTTCCCACAGAGGCTAGGGTTTATTGTACTCAAAATTTACAGCTGTAGAGATTGCAGTTAGCCATTAATTAATGACTCTAAACTGGAAGTGTCTCTTACTGGGAGTAAAGAACTGGCAGAACGTGTTTGTGTATCCACTCTGCAGAGGATGCAGCCCCCTTATAGAAATGCTGTGCTGTCCTATGAAGTGAGATGCTCAGAGTTTATGCTGATCCCCATGTATGGACAAGCCTGACTACAGATTTCTGGTTCACTAGGCATGAAGGATCAGTCAGCTATTAAACCAGAGATTGTAATACCACTAGCTGTGGAGAGCTGCCTGATGACAGCGTTTTATAATGCTTGGGTAAGAACTGAGATGTTACTATTCTTCCCAGCATAAAGAATCCAGACGTACACAAATACAAGCATGTGTTTGTACACTGTGCTTCTTATGGTCACATGGTGAAAGGAGAAATCAGCTGTAAAATAAAATGGGATAAGGGGACTTAATTTGGATGTGCTGACAGCTCTGTGAAGGATATATTGAGATCTTGCATTTAAATTTCAGTGTGCAATGGTAACAAAGTGCACAGAGAGCCTTTGTAGATGCACTGTCTATTGACTGCTATTTAAAAGTCAACCATAGATTTTAACCATTATTATATTTTTTATGTGTGCTTGGTGTTTGCACATTACTTTGTCTTTCATTGGTTTCTGAGTATAATCAGCACCTATTTTGCAAGGAGTTATATATTATGGCCTGAAAGTTTTAGCTTTGAAATTCCTTTTCAAAATGTGAACAGACATTCCAGATGATGTACAGGAAGAAAGGGAGCGTAATACAATTTTAAACAATAATGCTTCAGCTTCTCCCTAACCCATTGCTTAAAAACTCAGCTTCAATTAAGTGTTAAGAAAATAAAAATGTCTTGGACAATAAGAATAAAATCAACAGTAATTAATTGCTTCAATATTTCTCACAGCCATTTCTCCTTCATAGGAAATTAATTTCCATTCATACTACAGGCAAGATAGAGGAGATGGAAGGAGAGAAAATTAATTTGGATTATGTCATTCTGTAGTTTAATCCAAGCATGAATATCCTTTGTATAGTGACTGGGAATGATATCTGGATTCAAAAGTAATTCTGTGAATTTTGGGGCTTTACGGGACTGATATTGTTCTGGGAAATAAGACATTTCAATCTTCCTACCATTTGCAATAGCCAGTAAAATTTAAGAATCAGTTGAGAGCCAAAATTCCTGACCCTCTCTCTGAAATGCACAGCTGTCATCATCTCCCACTCCTGCTTTGTAGTGATCAGATAGACTTGCCAAGATAGTCACGTCTACGATCGTCTGTGTTTTGATGGATGAGCCCTTAAAAATAAGCAAAAGGGAAGTTGTAATATGCCTGAAGGCAAAGAAGTCAAAGGCTGTTTCTTTGTGCAGGACTTGCACTGGGTCCTATATTAGAGAAACTTCTGGCCAGAGGAGAACTTCAGAGACATGCCAGGATTAGGGATAAATTTCCCTTCCCATGTACAGAGCTGTCAGGTCTCATGCCTTCAGACAGAGCATTACAATTAAGTCCCATCTGATTTTAATGACAGACAGTGAGAAATTTTCCCATTTACGAAATAACACAGATAATCTGAAGTCTTCTTCCACCTAGAGAGAGAACTAGGGGTACCAATTCCAGGATGCCAGGCTGGGAGAATGTTCTCTGCTGATGTTAGGCCGGGGCAGTTCAAATCCCAGAGGAGAAACGTGGCATCAGTTTTAGAATCTAGAAATTTGTCTGCAAATTTTGAATGTCCCTCCACTGCCATCGTCTGAAGTTTCATACTATGAATTGAATGCAGACTGATTAACCTTTCTTTTCCTGAGTCTGAAGGGAGCCTAACCTCCTACCTGAGCTTGATTTCAATTCCATTTATTATAAATGTTAGAGTTGGAAGGACAAACCTAGAGGGACTTCGCTTGTATTTGCTGGAGAGATTAGTATGTCTCCTCCTGACATTCTGATTTAAAAAACCACATCTTTAGACCCAGTGTATCTATTTCTGTGTTCATTTTATGGAACATTATAGAGAATGATTGTTTAGTGAAAAGCATTCTCATTTACATTATTGTATGTTATTTGACCTTCCTCAAGAGCACTGGGACATCTCCAGGCACACCACTCAGCTTTGAATACTGGCACTTGTGAGCCCATTCTTACACCCTGGTAGGATGATTAATGTACTTTGGAAAATCACCTAATGGCTTGAGACACTTTCTGTGCAGCCTCTTGTAGGAGAAAAACAGGATAATGTGAGATGTAATTTTACAGGTATGAAATGGAGGAGCTGAGACAGGGAAACTCATTCAGCAGTATTGGCAGGATATCTGCAGTGCTTGAGAACCACACAGCAGAATTTAAAAGTGTTTGTGAGATAGAGAGATACTGGAAGAGATCCCAAATACATGGAGACACCTGGTTCCCTCTTTAGAGATTGGTAGAAGGAACATGACGAGATTTATCCCATCAAAATACTGACTTGGAACCTTGGCTTTTGTTAGAAGATGTGAAGTACTTGATGTATATGACATCAAAATGTCCTAAATTGAGTTTATTGGATGTTAAAGGAAAGACTAAAGATCTTACTAAACATCTTACTTTCCTTGCAGGGCTCAGAAAGGCTGATAGTTCTCATAGAAACATAATGTCAAAAAAGTTTTTTAAAAAAGTGGAAAAAGGAACACAACCTTCTTTTTCAATCAGTATATGCATGTCTGCCGAGCTTTTTGCCTTTTCTAGTTGCTGAGCACCTCACAAGACCCTGTGTTAAGTATTTTGAAGCCAGGAAGCCACTTAGAAAGGAGTAATATGCCAAAACATCTGGAGCTGTCATTCCTCTTTTTTGAGTACAGGACTTCACTTCTAGCAGAAGGAAAGGATGTTAACTGGCCCACCCTCTGATTAACAATGTGAGGGAATGGCTAGAAAGCTGTTAATGCAATATGAGAGTGTTTCTTTATATTTCATTTTTACGGTGAGGCTCACGATCTCAATGACATTCTTTATTGACATTTATTAATTTTGGTGGCTCTAATTCTTAAAGTTTATAATGTTAACATGAAAATACCTGTTCTAAGTAATGGCATAATTCTGTGATTTGTTTTTTAATATTAGGACACGACAGATACCTGCACACTCTCGATGTCCTTGATGTAACTTCAAAGGACATCATAAGTGCAACAGTACAGCATAGAATACTCCAACAAGCAATTTCAATCTCAAATCTCCTGTGTGTTCAAAAAAAAAAGTCCCCACTCTTGTAATTACAATTCCTGTCCCCATTTTCAAAAGCCTAAGAGACAAATGAACTTTTCTAAGTGCCCTAAATCTTCACTTATTTGCCTGTAGGTGTTAACGATGGGTCATATTCCTTTCATACATGGAGTAGAGCATTATTTCTAGAATTGTATTGGCTTCAGCACTGGCAATATACACAGAATCACAAAATATTCATGGCTGGAAAGGACCTCCTGGATCACTAAGTCCAACCATACCCATAACAACAACAAAAAAATCACCAAAAAAAACCCAAACAGCTAAATACCTAAATATCAAACATGACTTCAAAAACACAAAGCACAAACCACACAAAATAACCCCTCATGCCTGCCACTAGAGCATGTCCTGAAGCACCAGGTCTACCCATTTCTTCAGTACCTCCAGGGGTGGTGACTCAACCACCTCCCTGGGAAGGCTGTTCCAGTGCCTCACCACTCTCGCTGTAAAGAATTTCTTCCTAATATCCAATCTAAACCTCCCCTGCCTCAACTTCAGACCATTTCCTCTGGTTCTGTCAGTAGTTACTAAGGTGAAGAGGCCAACCCCAACCTCTCTACAACCTCCTTTCAGGTAGCTGTAGAGGGCAATGAGGTCTCCCCTCAGCCTTCTCTTCTCCAATCTAAACATACCCAGCTCTACAATGATTGTTACTGAAAATTTGGCACTAATCATGGGATTTCCAACTCCCTCTCCATTGTTCCAAAAATAATATCTTGCAGTAGTGCTCGTATCACTGTCAGCTGATCAAAGCACAACTTCCAATTGAAAAGCCAGGAGATGTTATTAGCTTATATTGTACACAAAAGTTAAAAGTAATGTGTCACCTGGAAGATAGAATATGTTACGCTCCAACAGTGCCATCAAGGAGGAGTATGAAAATCCCCCAAACAAAATAGTGCAGTCAGTGGGCTTATTCAGCCAATCTCTAAGTATCATCAGTATCTTTTATTATTGCCATTATTATTATAGCACATTGAGTATTTTTTCTTCCATTTGACAAAAAAAAAAAAAAAGTAATAATGACTTTCTTTTTATTGGCTTGAGACTATCTAGGGGTGACACAGAGGATTTTTTATAATGAAAAATTACTAAGAGGCACAGCCACTTTTGGCAAGGTTAAATTATGAAAGCAATTCCTACAAACAATATTCATGAGTCACAAACGTGCTGCCACTGCAAAAAAAATAATAATAATTAAAACATAAAAATAAAAAAAGGCGAACAAAACACAGCCTTCCCTTCCCCTGGATGTAACATACATATTGGTACAGATTTAGGGCTTCAGCTGGTAGACTTCAGGACATGCTGAGTTAACTGCTTCTCTGCCATACCTGAAATGGTGTTGTAGTGAGGTGGGTGTTGGTCTCTTCTCCCAGGTGACAGGACAAGAGGAAATGGGCTGAAGTTGCCCCATGGGAGGTTTAGGTTGGAATTTACAATGATTTCTTTGCTGAGAGTGGTGAGGCCTTGGAACAGGCTGCCCAGGGAGGGGGTGGGGTCACCATCCCTGCAGGGGTTCAATGAACATCTGGATGTGGCACTTCAGGACAGGGTTTAGTCGTCCTGATAATATTTAGTAGACGGTTGGACTTGATGATCTGGAAGGTCATTTCCAACCTTCATGATTCTATGATTGTTCACACATAGCCTGGAACTGAGATTGCTCTCTTGAGATGTTTTGGAAAGGGAAAGGGAATGGCTTTCCTCTGGACCTAGCTGAGATCCTTTGTGGGGAGTGGGGTTGTAAGTTAAGGAGGAAACAGGTTTTGTTTTTAAAGTAGATGCTGACATCAGCTTCGTCTAGAAATTACAAAGGTAGTAAAAGGACAAAGCTCTGACCTCAGTTACATGTTCCAGTGCTTTTATGGTGGGACTTCTGGATTTTTCAGGCATTTCATCAGGCTTCCCTCACCACAGCGAGTCGGTCTCTGTGTACAATGCACTAATTTGCTTTAGTAGCGTGCGCAGTCAGGCAGGGAACTTGTTTGAGAGATTTGCACTGTGCAATAGAAATGGAATGTTTTGGATTGAACCTGACTTTCACATGTTCTGCACAATGGGTTCAGATTTGCCCTTTTCTTTTCTCTTCTCCCCGTCCCGCTACATTGCAATACCACAAAAATTCATTTTTAGGTTTCTCAGTTACAAAAGCAGATCTCTGGGCTCCACCGGCTAAAAAACAAGGCAGGAAATTATAGCTTTTTTTTTGCAGATATTTTTCTTGAGTGTGGTTAGAGAAAACCACAGACAACTGTCTTCTGCTTCACAATATCTAAATATGCAGTGTTATATTGAACAAAACAGAAAGAAATTACTCATCAAGAAATTCCTCAGCAAGCATGTAATTAGAAATGGATTCCAAATCAAAATGCAGCCAGAAACTGCAGGAATCCACATCTAGAAGCAAACAGCTTACAACTGCTTTAGGATAAATATTCTGCTATGCGACAGGAATTAAAAAAAATATAAATGAGAACACGGGATGAGAAATACAGTTCACTGTACCTGTGGTTGCATAGGCAGTGGCTAAGCTGATCTTAAGACACTCAAAAAATCTGTTTGTGTTTTCAAATATACACGTTGGAAAGAATTGATCTTCACTGGTATCAGTCTGTGAAGCTCTGACCTCTGTTTTCAGCAGCAAGCATTTCTGGCAGGCAACTGAGAGTCAAAGTCTTGCTGTGAGATCTCCCAAATTCACTGGGACCTTAATTCATCTTGTCTAATGTGGGCAGTTCAACTGCAGCACCTTTACTGGGAGTGCGGTCCTTTTACTCTCCCTAGACGATCTACAGAAAGTTACAGACTCAGGCCATGCGACACCCCCAAACCACAAAAGATGCCTCTGATTCTTGACTATGAAAAAGAATGAATGTAAACACTTTCAAAAATTTGCTCAAACCAGGACTAAGGTTCTAACCAGGAGACTGTGGTTTAGTCCTGGGTAGGAACAAAGATTCGGCTCACCAGATGACCATATGATACACTGCACAGCAGCATTTGTTTTCAATACATCCTCTCACTCTGTTTTCATCCCTGGTCATGGCTTTCATGAAAAAGACATGAATAGACTCTGATGGCTGCAAAGAAAGGCTTATGCTGCAACTAAATCTTTTAAGTCTATAATGAACTCAAACTGCATTTTCAGCTCATTGAATTGAGTACTATGGAAGGATCATGCTCTGTTGAATAGATCACATACATTTGCAATGGCTTTTCAGGCATCTGAAACCATCCATCACTGTTTCTTTAAGCTCCCTCCACTGACCTACAGAGAAGCTCTTGACATCTTACAAAGTTCTCCGTCTCAGATTTGTGAGTCTCACCTGTCTCCTGTCTCATATGTGCAAGAAAATCACGAGCAACTAATGTCACTCCAAACCCATGCCTCAGCCAAAGGGATATAATTCCTCATCTTCCATCAAAATTATTACAATCCATTGGACACTTATGAAGAAACTTATCCTCTATTTACTGGCTGTAGTTGAAAAAAGGACAGTGCCAGATCTGCTACTTGTGAGAATACCCATGGGGAACTCACAACAAGGTCATCTTTAAGTCTTTCTAAGTAGTATAAGTAGAAGTAGTAGTGAAGACACAGCTTTGTCTGGATGCAGGCAAGGACATGGAACTGTGTAAACCGTGTTAATGATACTGGTTAATGAAATTCTTCTGTCAACAGGTAAAAGATTTTATTAGAGGCCTCCCAAATCCTTTTGCAACATCTGCTGTTGTCAAGCATAAAATACTGCTCCTCACTTGAGAAGCATAGCCAGGATCCACAATGATGTATTAAAATGGCTTGACATCTTCCCACTGAGCTGACACAGAAACTACATTTCCATTTCCATGCTACCCACCTGCAGTGTACCACTAATACTTCTAACAACAGTCAGGTGATATGGACAAATAGCAATGATGTCAGGCTCAGAAATGTGGAGAGGACAAACTGTTCTCATGACCTTGCCACCATGAACAAAATGTCCCTCTGTGCTTTATTCCATCAATATATTTTACATGATGGACTTTTGTCATGTGCCTCTTGTTTCACTCCTTTCTTAGGAAGAAAAGGGAAAAGTGGCGTGCTTTCTTTTGGATTCTCTAGTTTTCTTTCTCTTGCTTGGTGTCAGGCATACAAAGGCCTATTGAATACTCTCACAGTTGGAAAAGAAAGGTGCTAAGACCTGGGATGGTATCTGTCTGGAATAGATTAGAAAACCCATTAAACCTTGTTCCAAGCAGCTCAACTCAAAGCAAATGACATTGGGAATTGAAGTCTGAAGTCTCCACCAACAGCAATGGGTCAGTAGAGTGCCTGGAGACCCCCTCATCTTGACTGAGGTCTTCCTGGGGTTGTTCCTACAGGTGTATAGATTTTCAGGTGTATAGCCTTTTCACTGGCTCTTGTGGAGATCATAGCAAGGTGCGAATCTTGTACTTCACCTCTCTTTTAAGAATCTTCATGTCTCACCATAAGGTCAACAAACCACCCTCAGAACAAAGCAGGAACTAGGCTCTCTCTTTGCTTTGAAAATCTGAACTCGGGTTCTACTTTCCTGTAATTTCTGTGTTGCTTATGTTTTCATTGTTTTCGTTGCTGCCATCTTCCTTCTCACCTGAAACAGCTGACTCACTGGAATCGTTTATCCTACGGGCAGCTGTCCTGTTGGGAGCACAAATCCAGCTAGAATCTCTCAATAGCTGAGCAAAAGTCTTTGTTATTCCACATTTTGTGTTGATTTTAGATATTTCAAGCTTTCCTTTCTGTCCCTTGCCCCCTTCCCCTTTTCATGGAGCCCTAACCCCCACCTGCACCTCCACACCAGGCATTAACACAAGCCTGAAGTTACCTAATTCACAGGGGTAATTTTTTTGTAGGCTACTACATCACTAACACAAGTTTCCCAGGTCTGCCGTGTAATCTCCATTATTAAGCAGATCCATCCAGAAAGATGTTAGACATAAATTTTTAAGAATGAGTTTAAGAATGGAATGAAATGACATGTTGGTGGGGCTGACACCCATGAAACATACCAGGTATGTTGAGGAGCTGGAAAGAAATGGAGTTCCAAGTATTTTGCAGCTAGGAGTTTAAATGATTGCTGTGTGCTGCCTTCTGCAGCTGGTTTGCTTCCCCCTATAAACTAGGAATTTGGGTTAGCCAAACTCTCTGCTGGTCAAGTGATAAAGCTTTGACACTTGTGCACATGAGCTTTGCACACCTCAAAACTTCAGGCTCCGGCATGCTGCCTCCATGAAGTTCCTTCTGGGTTGATTTTCAGTAATATTCTTACTTACATTAATTAGTCATCATACAATCACAGAACCATGGAATAGTTTGGGCTGGAAGGGACCTTAAGGATCGTCTCATTCCACCCCCTCCACCACGGTTAAAGACACCTCCTGCTAGAGCAAGGCCCCATCCAACACAGACTTCAACACACACACGGGTGGAGCATCCACAGCTTCCCTGGGCAACCTGGGCCAGGGTCTCACTAGCCTCACAGTGAAGAATTTCATCCTAATATCTAATGTAAATCTGCCTGTCTGCCTTCTTTCATTTCCCTCATCGGGGAAGGCTAGAGATTATTAAGACAAAACTCTTCTTCCAGAGGGAAACTGATATCCTTTTAATATTAAAATAATTTTAGCCAAAAGTTCTTTTGTTGATATTGTTGGGCTTTTTTTTCTTATTATTATATTAATAGACATCAAGAAAACAGTAATATGAAAGGAAGTAAAAAATGATATCCACCTGTAATTTTGGTGGTCTTTCAGATGTTGACAGACTCCCTCTCTCTATTCAGAACAGTTTTGCTATTTTTACTCACATAGCACATGGAGTAGTAATTTCCTCACTGAGGATTTGCCCAATGCACGGGGCTGACGCTAAGTTTACATCGTCTCCAATTATAAGAGGACCATTAAGTTCAGATAATATGCAATATAAATTTAAGAGGAATTCCAGTGAAATCATAATTAGGTGCAGAGACATTACATGAGTTTAATGACTGAGATTTAATTCCAGTTTTCAGGATTATAAATTGAGAATCTTTATCTGGCTCATCTTTTTTTTTTTTTCCTAATTAATTGGAAATTTATTTCCAAGTAATTAAGGCAGAGATTTTTTTCAATCCCTAAATGTTTGTGAGTTATGTAATAATGTTCTCTACCTTGCTTTCAAAACTCTGTCCTGCTAATTTCTTTGAGAAATGATGATAATGCGGGTGTGTGCTTTTATACAAGAAGAGCAATATTCTGTAGGAAATTAAGATGCGTGGGACTATAGCACTTTATAAACGCTGATAGATTAGAAAGATAGTCCTCCACAAAACCATACAGAAGAAAGAGGATTAAGATGTAGCATCATTCTGCAAGTGTCTGAAAAAACAGCCTGCTGAGGTGCTCTGTTACGGTGTTTTATGGATTGTTATATGATTTCTGCAAGTAAAATTGTTCCACTCCTAAGCAGACATATTTCATTTGACTCCACCCATGTACATGTTACATACCTACCCTAAATCAATCACCTTCCCTCTCACGTGAAAAGGACATCTCCAAGTAAGGGAAGCTGATGCAATTAGCCCTTTGCATTTTGTGTCTTGATGGCAGAGGAATGATTCTGAGTGCCAAACCTGCACACTGCCTGGGTGCTGAGGTGTGGTATCCAGTGGGTTGGTACATCCATACAGGAACTCAGCTTTTTGTCTCCCTGTTTGGCACCATGTAAGGAAACCCAACCTTCTCCTTCCTAAAGCTCTGCATCTGGATGCATTTAAAAAGTGAGAGCTGGTGCATTAATTTGGTTTTATTCTCCTGAAGAGCTGCTCTAATCAAACATACGTGCTAGACCATCCTAAGTAGTAACCAAGCATACAGCATAGAAGATACTCCTTATGTTTAAAGACTTATAAAAAAAAATATTTTAGGAAGTAGATGTTGCTTTTGCCTTTATTTTTCAGAGCAGGATCACACCTACATTGTGATTGGCTCTCTCCGACTCTCTAGTCTCGCTTTATACCACAGCACTGAAGTGCCTACTGTTCCATTTTTTCTTGCTTTCCAAGAAACACCACCAGATATTTCCTGGGAGTCCAAGTCAGAAGCAACTCTGGCCAGAAAATTCAGCCACAGCACAGAGCTTCCTGCTTCACCGGGTGACTGTGACTGAACAAATTAAAGCACACCTCATCTTGGGTCTCTTTTGCCCATCAACATCATTCAGCCATTGTGCAAGGCAAGTCTTGCACTTCTGCAGAGTGCAGAGTGTGAGGAGAAAAAATACCCCTTTGAATTCCAGGTGCTAAAGTTAACATACACCATCTTTATTTGCCAAACCCGTTGTAGAAGTTTCTGCCATCATCCTCTTCTGCTTGTTTGCAGTCCCCGCTGCAGTTCAGTCCTGTCTCTGTCTCATTTGTACTGACAAACATTGCACTGCTCTTAAACTAGAGTGCTGATATGGTCCGGTTTAATAACAAAACCACTGCAGAATTTCATGGAGTTTTTTAGGTTGCTTTTAAAGAAAATAATGATGTTCTGCTTTACAGCACAGCAACAGCAGCATTTTTTTTTTCTCAGTAGAGGTGAAGAGGCAGTGTTGCCTCTTGGTAGAAACAAGCATCAGGGAATAAAAAGTTCTTAAGGTCATTTACAGACAATTGTCAATGGAATTATATCCTAATAAATGCTGTTTTCAGAACTGAGCTGGCATCCCCTTGGTATTTGGGATCTATCAAACCTAGAGAAGAGGAAGGTAAGAAAGGTGGTGAGGCTTTAGATTAATAGCTTCAAATATGGTGCAGCAAAAGACAGTGGAAATTAAGTCCTGTTTTAAAGTAATGAATTGAATGATTTAGAGGATTAGTGGAGGAAGTATGCTCCCCATCTGAATGACAAGTTCCACTGTGAACAGACAAGCTGACGTGTTGTGGATCAGTGTTTACATCTATAGTCTCT